>BMAW01061153.1:271955-307861 GCA_019974015.1 Nephila pilipes
GGGGGGGGGGGCGTTCCGCTTGATATTTTATGATATCAGGCGGAAAACAGTTTAAACTAACTTAATTTTATTTCTTATCAGTGTTTGTGTTAACTCTTGTGTTTCTAAATAAATAAAATAAAGAAAAATATTAAAAATAAATTTAAAATAAAAAAAAAACTATAAAAATATTTAAAAAAAAAAATCTTTGTGGTGTCTCTACTAAAACACTAAAAGGCGACGGCGTATCAATGCCGATCTCCTGCGTGCTTAGCTGTGGCAATACGGGGCCCCAGTACCCCTCATGCGGAGGTACCTAGTGGGAGACCGCATGGGCGTGATTGGAAAAGGACCTGGTTGGAGAAGGGTGTGCGAGGAGAGGAGTTGCGTGCGCCGTCGGTTACAGTTTTGGAACGTCATCCTATAAAATGTTCCCAGAGGGAGAGCCTTGGTTGCGTGTGGCTGGATGGTGTGACCTCCCTCCTATTGCGAGAAATCCTCCTTGGACTGTGCCTCTGTCTGGGCACGTAATGGGGCAGTTCACATTGTCCGGCTGGAACGAATCTCTCCGGAGGTTACTCGTTTCCACGTTATGAAAGGGTGGGGAGATGGGGTCTGGCGGAGGCCCCACCGAACTAGAAGTCATTCCGTGTTTTATTCTCTTTTTCGGGCACTATGGCGACAAACAAAGGAAAATTAGATTTGCTCTCGGAGGCTATTGCTTCATGGGCTGATCGCTCTTTTCCAGATAATGAAAATCAATTAAAAGGTAAAGACATGAGAATGAATGAAACAAATACAAGTAAACAAATAATAAATGATCAACTTCATATTAACTCAACAAATAACACCCCCACTACTTTTCGATTTTTTATTATAAAAAGAGAGAATGACTCTTTCACTAATATATCACCCTTTTTCATTCAAAAAGGGATATTAGGTATGATAGGAACAGTAAAAGACATTAAAAAACTACGTTCAGGTGACTTACTCATAGAAGTGAACAATTCCAAACAGGCAGAACTAGTCATAAGTATGAAGACCTTAGGTCCATACCCAGTTACTACTTCTCCCCATGGTAGTCTGAACTTTTCTCGAGGCGTTATATCCTCTATAGAATTGGTAAATGTGTCGGAACAGGAGATATTGGAGAATTTGCAGGACCAGCAGGTTTGTGGTGTCTGGAGGATATCGATTAGGCGAGATGGTAAGGTGCTTAGTACTAAGCATCTCATCTTGAGCTTTTCGACTCCTACCCTGCCACAAACTATTCAGGCCGCATATCTCCCCGTCCGACCATATATTCCCAATCCTCTACGTTGTTTCCATTGTCAACGTTTTGGACATTCCAAAAATGCATGCAGGGGACAATTGACGTGCGCTCGCTACACAGCAACAGGACACGACAGTGCTTCCTGTAACGCTGCAGAAAAGTGCGTCAATTGTCAGGGCAACCACCCTGCATATTCTCGCTCTTGCCCTAAATGGGCCGAGGAGAAAGATATAACTTCTGTAAAGATTCTCCAGAACGTTTCATATCCAGAAGCCCGCCGAATAGTTGCTTCCCTTACTCCGGTACAGGGGAAAAGCTATGCTACTGCCACTCAGACTACTAAGGTTTCGAAATCTACACAATTTCCGGAACCTCCTCCTATCACTATGCCCATCACAATCAATTCTCAAACGATAAAAACAATGCATAAAAACAAAAATATTTCCTCTGCTAAAGCTCAACAGACGAAGCCATTGACCAGGTCTAAAGCTTTGCAGAGACAAAAATTAAAATCTGCTGCGAAGAACAGCGTTCCTCGCAAAAAAAAAGGTATTTCACTCTCTTGGGAGTGATACGGTGGATCTCCACCCGTCACCAGAAGATTATGACTCTCTGGGGGTCCTGGAAACAGGACCTTCCACTTCGAGTGCACTTGTTTAATGACCTTTGTTTCCTGAAACTGCCGTGGTTTACGACCCAGACTAGAGGATCTCAAATTCATTATATCTACGCACCAACCTGTCTGTGTTGCTCTTCAGGAAACTTTTCTGAAGAGTAATATGACAACCCGTGTGCGTGGATATAATTGTGTACGACGGGATGTTGATGCAGCATCGTCTTCGGGAGGTGTATGCATCCTTACATCCCAGAACTGTCCGTCATAACGTCGTTACATTGACCACATCTTTGCAGGCTGTGGCTGTGTGAATTCACACTCGCACTTTAATCACAGTCTGTTGCATTTACTTGCCACCTAACGATGTTGTATCACAAATGGATTTAGGCCAACTAATCGAACAGTTACCAGTTCCCTTCCTTCTGCTAGGTGACTTTAATGGACACAGCCCTCAGTGGGGGTATCATGGTACTAATTCTCGTGGTCGGCAGATCGAGCGATTGATCTCTGATCACAGTCTCTGTCTGCTGAACACCAACGAGAAAACGTATTTCCATGCTCCCACTAGGACATTTCATTCCCTTGATTTAGCCATTTGTTCACCGACACTGCTACCGTCGCTGAAATTAGAGGTTCTAAATGATCTCTATAATAGTGATCATTTCCCTCTCCTAGTCTCCCAGGTTCATGGTAGTGGGGTACGAATTCGTCCCCCCACTTACCGCTTCAAACGGGCAGATTGGGATTTATTCACACGGTTAGCGGTTATTACCGGTGCGATGGTTCAAGATCAGGATATAAATAGCTCTGTCCGAAATGTCACTACCTCTATCGTGGACGCCGCTGATGTAGCGATACCGAAGAGTGGAACATCACAGAGGAAGATGAGTAAACCATGGTGCAATAAGGAATGTCAATCCTCCTACAGGGATCAAAAGAAATTGTGGGGTATCTTCAGACGATATCCCACAACCGAAAATCTCATAGCCTTTAAAAGGGCAAGGGCGATTGCTCGCAGAGTAACTTGGATCAGGTATGTCTCTTCCATCACATCGTCTACCACAAGTCAACAGTTATGGAGAAAGGTAAAAGCTGCAAACTCCCTGTATCGGGAATTTACCATCCCGATACTGGAAACTGCAAATGCTGTGCATTCTTCGCCTGTCGAAGTGGCCAATGTCATTGGCCACTCTTTTGCTAGTGTGTCAAGCTCCGATTCATATAGCGCTACATTTTTAGCGACTAAGAATCGTTCTGAGCAGACACCTATCAACTTCAGGTGTCGGCAACCACTCCCTTATAACTGTGACTTTGACATGTGGGAATTGAGAAAGGCTCTGTCCTTATCTAACAATACCAGTCCAGGCTCTGATGGTATAACATACGATATGCTTAGCCACTCTAGCGAGGATTCACTTGTCAGTCTCCTTTACCTATTCAACCGAATATGGAGGGAGCATGTGTTTCCTAGCCAGTGGCAGGAAGCAATCGTTATTCCTATTCTGAAGCCTGGTAAGGATCCAAAGAACCCTCTCCACTATAGGCCTATCGCTCTGACGAGTTGACTCTGTAAGACGCTAGAACGTATGGTCAATGCCCGTCTCGTTTATCAAATGGAAACGGATCAATGCATTCCTCCGTTTCAGAGTGGCTTCCGTAAAGGAAGATCCACATTAGATAACATCCTTCTACTCGAAAGTCAGATTCGTTCTGCTTTCGTACGGAGGAATCATTTGGTTTCTATTTTCTTTGATATCGAGAAGGCATATGACCGTACGTGGCACTTTGGGATTCTGCGCACTCTATACGATTATGGTCTGAGAGGCAATTTGCCTCTTTTTATTAAAATGTTTTTATCGTTTAGATCATTTAAAGTACGGGTTGGCAATGTTTTATCTTCATCTTTTATTCAATTTGAATGAGTTCCTCAGGGGAGCATTATGAGCCCCACTTTTTTATTTGTTACATTTCTCCCATTCTTTCTCATTTGCAACCATCAGTTCATGGTTCTTTATACGTTGACGATCTGCAGATTTCTTGCGATGGATCGTCAATGCGTATCATTGAGCGACGACTTCAGACCGCAGTCAATAACCTGGTTACATGGTGTGACGCGAATGGACATAGTATTTCTGCGAGAAAGAGTAGTTGCGTGCATTTTTGTAGGAAATGGGGTCTCCATCCCGATCCTGACATACGCATCCGTGATACATCTATTCCTGTCGTCCCTGACGTCCGCTTCCTCGGAGTAATTTTCGACTGCAAACTCACTTTCCTTCCGCACATTTTACATCTGCGGAAGAAGTGTGAGAAATCCCTGAATATCTTGAAGGTGTTGTCCAACACCTCTTGTGGAGCGGATCGTACTTCTTTACTCCGAGTATATCAGTCGGTTATTCTGTCCCGGATCGACTATGGATGTGTCATCTACGGATCTGCCTGCAAAACTACCTTGCGGAAGCTTGATCCAGTCCACCATAATGCTCTTAGAATCTGCTGTGGTGCGTTTCGTACGTCACCTGTACAAAGTCTCTATGTCCTCTGTAACCAGCTACCTTTGGCTTCGCGGCGCCTGAAACTGTTGCTCTATTATCATTTCAAAATGTCATCTCTCCCATCTCACCCATTACAGACCATTAGTATCAGCCCGTCTTTAATGAGATTGTACAGTGCTCGTCCTCCCTTCATTCGGCCTTTTTCTGAGAGGGTGAATGTATTCATGGAGGAACTCGGCCTACATGACTTGGATATTCAGCAATGAGATTTTATTAAATTTCCACCTTGGAATATGCCTAGGTTTATATATCATAACCTCTTTGCTTCATACAGCAAGAGCACCACATGTCCCATTGTTTTCCAGAGTATCTTTGCCTTCCATCGCTGTCAGTATACGGATTTTATTCCAATTTATACGGACGGATCGAAAGGAACTGGATATGTCGGCTGTGGTGTCGTTTCAAAAGACATCAGGCACAGTTACCGACTCGACTCTTCCTGCAGTGTCTACACTGCCGAAGCAGTCGCCATTTACTGTGCCCTTAAATTAGTCGAGAAGTCCAGTTCTCGAAAGTTCGTCATATATACTGACAGCAAGAGCGTCCTGGAAACATTAGCACATCTTGACGATCGAAGTCATCCTATCGTGGTTGAAATTGCTGACATTATTTGTCAGCTTTATAGCAGGGGTTATGTTATAAAATTCTGCTAAATACCTAGTCACGTAGGTATTTTAGGCAATGAACTAGCGGACTCGGCTGCACGTTCGGCAACGAATCCTCTGCAGCTCGCAGTCCCATTTGAGGACATTCGACGTCATATTTTAATGCTCATTCATCAAACATGGCAGGAATCGTGGAGTCTTCAGATACATAACAAATTACACTCGGTGAAGCCGATCATTGGAGAATTGCCTGTTTTTCCAATGCGAAGAGCAGATGTCAGATTGACTCGCCTTCGCATTGGACATAGTCGATTTACTCACAAACATCTTTTGCTTGGAGAAGATGCTCCCGAGTGTCCTTCCTGCCATGTCCCTTACTCTGTTCATCACATTTTAATTGACTGTCCGGTGTTTGATTATCATCGCCGGACTAATTTTTATTCATCTGTTTTAAATCTATCTGACTTGGTGGGGGAAAACCCCCACCATAATTTATTTGCCTTTTTACGTCATATTGGCCTTTTACACCACATTTAAATTTTAACTTTTTATTTTTTGTGTTTTATTTGTGTTTGTCTTGTGTTTTTAAGGCTGTTCATTTTTAATAGATTTTAACAAGTGTTTGGTGCAGCATAGCTTACTTTGGCTCTTGCGCCATTAAAACCAACTATCACTCACTCACTCAGAACAGGTCAACCACTAATATTCACTGATATGGAAAGTCGGGATATTATTAGGAAAAGTAATCAAAATCCAAATATTAGTGCTCCAAAATTAAAATCTGGTGTAGAATGCCATTTTGGTAAATCTTGCAATCCTGAGTCAATTCGCCGTGTACTTCGAAAGGCAGGATACTATGGCCAGAACATGTGAAGAAAACCGTTCGTAAGCAAAGTTAATCACAAAAAGAGAAATTTTTGCAAAAGAGAATGTAAAACTGGATTAAAGATTTTCTGAAGTTCTGTAATTTTTTTTCAGATGAGAGTAAATTCAACATCTATGGATCAAATGGACACCAAAAAGTGAGGAGAAAAGCAAATGCCTAGCTCGAATCAAAGGAGAGGAGCTGTTAAATACAGTTCAATTATAGTTTTGGGTTCATGTCAGCTTCTGGTGTAAGTAATTTAGTAATAATTGATATAATAAGGAATCAATTCAGTTATCTGAACATTTTAAAAGATAATCTACATCAAAGCACTGCAAAATTAAGACTACAGAAATCGTTTATCTTTCAGCAAGATAGTGATCCGAAACATACAGCTCGAACAATACAAGAATGGCTGCTCCACAATTGTCAAAAACAGATAAAAAAAACCCTCCTCACTCACCCGATATTAACCCCAATGAACACTAGTGGGATTACATTGATAGAGAAATTAGGAAATAAGAAATAAAAAATAAGAATGATCTAAAAATAGTATTTTTCGAGGAGTGGCAGAAAATATCATCTTCTGTAACCCAAAATTTAGAGAACTTAATGTCATTAAGATTAAAAGCAGAGTCAAAAACTAAATGCGACCCTATTAATTACTAATATTTAGTTTTTGCAAAAGAAACTTGTAAAATGTGTCTTTTTTCTCTTTCCTTGTTTTGTCTACATACCTATTTTTATGACATGAATTACATGTTAATTTTATGTTAAACTATTTTTGCAAATTACATGGTTGTATTTTTGTGATATTTTTCGTGTTAAAATTAAATTTAAGTTAGCTGTTTCTTAAATAAATTAAAAATTTTAATGTAATAAGATTTTTTATGTGGTGCCTGATAGATATTCCGGGCCCACTAGCGCCACCTGCAGACGCCTGTGGAAGAAAGCAGGCTGTCAGTCAATACTTAGACGGAAGACGCCCTCGAACGAAGGCAGACGTGTAGCGAAAGACTTTCATGTTATTTTTGGACGCATTGTGATAACATTAACAACGACACATTTAAAATATGCTTTGTTGAATCTATTGATATTAACTGTGTAAATACTTTCTTCTTATATTAATTAAATAGTTCATCACAATAATCGTAATTAATTGTCGTCAGCCATCCACTTCACTACATATATCTCTCACTCTTTGAAAAACATCAACACTATTACTGTGCATACTTTTGTGACTCAGTGTACGTGATCTACCTTATGCATATTGAACAAAAATTCTTTTGTGTTGTTCATATCCGGTTTTAACACAAAACATTCTATACGTTATAATACTTGGTCATAAACCTCGATCACTTATGTTCCCTTGATAAAATTTGTTGTCAATTTCGTCGTTATTTTCTCATTCGATCATATTTGTACACACATGTGGTTCTTCAACGAATTTCACAGTTTATACATTTTCATTGCAAGACAGTGTAATTTGTGTGGAACTTTCTTCTCCAGTTGAAGCTTGTATTATAACTTTTGAAATCGAAGCAATTTCATTGCTATAAGTGCTTCATAGCCAAGAAAACAAATCTACTTGTGATTCCTTAAAATTTAGATTTCTTTTAATTTTCTTTTTTGACATCCAGAAGGATATGTCTTTGGTGTGGACATGATTAGATCTAATAATATTAAACATTTTATAGTACGGATTATCAAAATACTTTGTACATCCTAATTTATGCTTCAGTCCAACAGTAAATTTCTCTGTTAGGCCAATTGACAGTTGGCTCTTAAGTTTCCATTAATGGTAGATCTGCTTAGCCCAATTATCTTAAAAATTTGGAAGCAGTTAAGAACTTGGCGATTACTAAATATTAGCACTTAAAACATCCAGATAAAAACACAAAGAATATGTATTTTCATTTCTTAAGGTGGTATATATGGCATTGAGATTATTTTTTTTTTCTAAAAGGAACAGTTTAGGTGAGGATTCTCGGGAGTTCTCAGAACCAAGTAACAATAATTCAAGATAAAAACAAACGTTTTTTAAAACAACGTTTTTAAATAGTGGCAAAGTTTATAAAAAAAAATTATTGAAATATTAGTTAAAGCTTTGTAAAAAATCTCACATCTCTCTCATCTTTAAGATCATTCTCTCTGCGTAATTCAATATATCTTCCATAGATGGCGCCACGTTACTACACAAACTACGTTATTAAAAAAAAGTTATTAAAATATTAGTTAAAACTTGTCACAAATGTCTATATATTGCATTGTTAGGCGGGTAAGAACGATTCCCAAGATTTCAGAGCTCTAGTTTGATGGTTAAATTAACGATTGAAAATTTGATGACACACTCACACACCAAGTGAAACACAGAAAAACCTTTTAAAAATTAAACACTCGCATCATCAAGAATTAATTTGAAGATGATCGAAATTCAGAGATCTACAACAATGATGGTTACGATAAAATGTACTTTTCGTCATATTGACAACGACAAAAATATTCTCAAGTTTTCATGTGCAAGAGTACATTATTCAAGTTCTTGATTATATTGGGATTCCCTCAATTGTAGGCTCCCGGTACATAGCATCCGCTGCACCCTTCTCCTCACCCCGACCATTACGCATACTTGTCAGAGCAACGGGATATTTTAGAAACTAATATTTTGGCCTTATATATCCATAAGATTTCGAGATACATAAGGATTTGACGTTCTACTCAAAATGAGACATAAACGACTCACATGATGTTAATTTTGGTTAGAGAAATATAATGTAAAAAGCATGTTTTTGATTCACAGGCTTCCTGATACCTCTTCGAATGAGCATAAGGTATTTATTGATAGTTGATGGGGAAGTTTTAATATGCTAGGCTTTGAGCTTATATATACGATCCATTTTTTAATCCAGAATTAGATCTTGTATACATGATATTTTTCTGTTTTAATATAGCGTGTGTGACACATATTGTATCTGGTATGCGGAAAGATGAGTTTTGAGATGCATCCGTGTGTGAGCTGAGGAAGTCCTTATGTTTTAAGTAAAAAAAAAAAAGACAGATGTGTTCCGATGACGATGTGTGACTTCGAACATGAGCTGTTTCTATGATTTTTACTCAATAAAATTTTTTTAATTTAACTAAAAAAAACTTGAGTATATAATGTATGTGAATATATATATATATATATATATATATATATATATATATATATATATATATAAGTATATATATATAAGTATATAACATGAATATAAAAATAATTTAAATGAAATATTTTACACACACACACATATATATATATACACGCGCGATTAAGTAATATCTTAATAATCCGTTAACTATGAGTCCAGAGCACCACCTGGTAATCGAAATTGCCAATTAACTTGAAAATTACTAAAATAAAGAATATAATGCTCAGCAGTATGTTCGCGTTAGCGCCTGCTATTACGAAAGGTCTAAACATCTCTTCTTTACCTACCCGAATCTCATACGTGGGAAATTTGTACAAATGTTTTCAGCACTTCCAATTTAGAATCAAACAGCTAATATTATCCCCATGTAATTTGATGATAAACGCTTATTTTTCAGAACTTTGTGTGACATAACCTTTATTGGGCGATTGTCACTTGCCACATTTGAATGTCACCCAGGAAAAGATTCCAGGAAAACTGGTGAATGTCATGAAAAAACAATGTATTACTACGCAGAGAGTTTATCGCGCGAATCATCTTGAGCATGATTGCTATAAGCAGGTTCCTCTCAAGGACAACGCCTTGGCGATCAACCTTTTACTAGAAATGAAGATTTGACAGGAAAAAAAAAAATCTTCAAACCCGTAAAGTAAAGACTCCGCTAAAATTTTTCAAAATACATAGATAAAACAAATAAAAGTTGTTGTGGAAATTTGGAGATCGCCACACAAATTAAAAAGAAAAAAAATTTCTACGTATGCATCCATCTTAGTTGAAGGTCCGACTTAACGAACTTCTACTGTGGTCTAGATTTCAATTTTTTAAAATAATTAAACATCAGATTATGTATTTCTGGAGGTAAGTAAATAAAACAATTCAAAAATATTTATTGATTTTCCTATTAAATCTGTTTTTGTTTTGGTATAAATCACAGAATTTCATTAAATATAATTTTTTAAAAAGAAAGAATACTTTTGAAAAAAGTCAAGAAAAAAATCGCACTGTCCTAGTAAGCGAGACATCTCAACTCATTTTTCAACCGCTGCTATTTAAATTTTGTTTACAATTCGTTATTTATGACGTGCAGGATTTTAAGTATGTATAGTATTTTACATTCGCATGAATCATGTATTTTTAAAAAACAGTTTAATGTTGCTGTTGTTTTGAGACATCCATCGGCTCATTTTTATCTTTGTCCTTTAAATGAATAATTTTTAAAATTTACCAATTTAATTTGATAATCGTAACGTTCATGTACATATACGGTTATAATTCTTAACATCTTTGTAATTCATCCCTTTCCATTGAAAATTTTCTCAACTATTTTTGAAACTAACTTAGACGATTCTTTTTATTGAAATTTTTCTGCACTGTTTTTTAAAATACATTTGTTTACTTCTAATTATGTTGTATATCCTTTTAATATTTTTTATGAAAGCTAGGTAACAATTCATCTAAATTCATGTTTCAGAGTATTGTTCAAAACAAAATAATGTTTAATGAATTTTGATTTCTTTTCCAGAATTTTACATTTGAGGTATGGATTTGGAATCTGATTTCTGCATTTCTTATTCATGTCCAAATGTTTACAAAGTAGAATTAACATCTGTCAAGGATCTAGTCGCAATTTTTATAGATGTAATCCTCCAAGGATGCAGTTTTTCAAATCATGAAATGTGTCTTGTTGATTATATAACTAGTGTTGTGGAGCCTGTTGGTTGGAAAGCTGTGTGGAGATCAACAAAAGAGACATCCACGCTAGATTTTGAATATGATTTCATTGCTGAAGTAATTTTATTACAAAATTATTTCATTCTAAAGTTTCTTTACTAAATAATTATGATTTTAAGATAAAATTCAGTTATAAAGTGTTATGTAATAAAATACAATATTTACTTGTAGTCATATTTACATTGTTAAAAAAAAATTAGATAAGATCTTGCTGCACTAAGTTCACCTTTATTACTTAATAGCTTCTTTTATTGATATGACCTTATAATATTCATTCTTATTTACAATACATGTACCATTGTGTATATCCAGCCATATGGGTGTAGCTACTGCGATTTGTATGAAAGTGGTGAAAATTTTTCTGTGATGTCAAACTTTAATTTTTGTCTGAATGCCTGTGGTATTCTTTTAATTTTGAACTTGAACCATGGAGTGATGTCAAACTCATTATCATTCTAAGTTTTAGTAGCATGTTTGCTGGTTTATACATAATATCATTCCTAATTAAAATTAAGACATATTTAAAAGTTTTGTAGAAAATTAATCATAAGGATAGTTAAAATAGTAAAGAATAATCATCTGTTAAAAAAAGGGGAAGAACAATGACTGAAATTCTACAGCTAGTTATTTTTTGACCTACGGGAAAAACCAAATTTAATTTATTGGTTTTATTAACGTCACACTAGAACCAACACGAGGGCTATTGGTATGGACCTCGTAATTTTGGCCCTCAGTCAAGATCAAACTGAAAAAAATAATATTAAATGATACATTTGATGTGTCAAAGGATTATATTTTGGGGTGCTTTGATTGTATACTCATAATTTTAACTTGGCAATGTAAAAAATATTATTAATTATATGTTTTCAACAGATTATTTAAATCTAAGGTTAAAAGGAAATATCATGTTTTTAATCAATTAATGTACTTATATTCTCTTTAAAAGTATTATGGATATTTTGATTATAATTAATACATTTTCACTAAAATATTTCCCATTATATGTATTGTAAAAATCTGTAATCTATATTTTTCCAGGTTGTTAATGTTAGTTTAATAAAATTGGAAGCTGAAATCTTTGTAAAATCCATCATAATTGCTGATTTAAATCCTTCGGATATGGAAAATATAAAAGAAAAATTAGATGTTGAAAATTCAAGATATGTTCCTCTCACTGAATTGTATGTTGGGAGTGAAGATGATTATGAAGGATTCTTTGAGAAAACAGCAATTGCTATTGAACACATCAGGTGTAGATATTTTTAGAAATTTTATCAGTAGTTTTTGTGAAACTAATGTACATTCTTAAAAATATAATTTTTTATATTGTTATGTGATGCTTATTTGTACTTTAATTAGAAATATTATTAAAAATCTGTGCACTCAATAAAGATGATTTGATTAGCAAATTTTTTAAATTAAAGTTTTAGGAGTGACAAATAAAAATTAACTTTTGATGGAGGAGCAAAAAAAAAGTTCAAAACTTAGATAGTTTAGATAATTTAACTCTATGTAAAGATTTTGAAATAAAATGTAAGTGTGATGAAATAAAAAATTCTTGAAATCTTTTTTTAAAAAAACCTTTCTTTGTTTATTTTTTAAAGCATTTAATAATTTCTTATTATAACCGATAGTAAAAAAATGCATTTAATTTCTCTATTAAAATATCAGTGACAAATTGGAAAATATTCAAGAGAAATATATATATTATTCTGTCTTGGGGAAAATACATGGATGTATTTCCTTTGTGAAAAGTAGGAATCTGTTTTTAATATAAATTTTATTAGAGTTGATTATGAATTTGTTAAGAAGCAACTGTGCATCAATAAGAAAAGAATTTACATGAATTACTTATACTTTTAAATTTTCTTTTCATAAATTAAATATGCAATGAGTTTAACAAGTTAAATAAATGCTTTGTCACTAAAATTATATTTCATGGCACAATAGTTACAATAAATAATGATTTTTGTGAAATATTTTATTTTTTGATCTGGTGTTATTTAATTTATTTGTTCAAAGAATTTTTTTTATTCCAGTGCTGCATTTTTAAATTTTATTGAAATTTTTAAATTATGCAGGTTTTTCTACAAACATATATGTCGTCCATGGGATAAAGAAGAAGATACTGTTTATAGTGAAGAAGTTTTGAAGTCTCGCTTACAACTGTAAGATTCTATAATTCATGTTTTTCTATTTGATTCACTTTTCTAACCAAAGAATTTAAAGCTTAAATAATTATTGTCTAATATCAGCTTCTAAACTTTTTGTGTATTGATTTGCATTAAAAAAAAAACTAGTTCTAAATTCTCACAATATATTATAATGAAGGGTACCATAACTATACTGTTAAATTGTCATTCATTACACATGAATTTTACAGAAATGACAAAACTATATAAAGTTTAAATGTTTTGTTAATACCTTAATTTTCAACTTAATTCCTTATAATTATGACATTTAATTTTATGCTGTGGTGACAAAATATCTGTTCAGTCCAAAACACTCATACGGATGTAAAAGCAGCTACTGGAAACAGAAAAGAGATTAAGATCAAATGATTCCTTTTGAGGTCTGTCTCATTGTTATTCTCATTTTTCAACAGGAGGTTTGGAAAGAGGGGTCTATGTAGTAGACCAGTGGATTCATAGGAATGCCGGTAGTGAACCAGAGCTTGATTTCTAGAAATGATGGGAGGATGGAAAGCATGGGATTTGAGACAGATGTTTAGGAATACTGTTTTTCAGGATTGTAATATGTATATGTAAAATTACCCTAAAAAACTGTGTGAAAAAATCCGAAGAAAAATTTCTGTTCACTATGAGCTAACTTTCATTTTTTGAGTTCACTATTAGCATTTAAAATAACATTAGTTATTTTGGAGTTAAGTTGGGATCAATGAAAATGCTCACTATAACCAAGATGTTTGTAAGATAAGTTGTTTAGAGTTCCAAAAAGTGGCAGCTAAGTTGTCTTTTTAATATTTATTTAGACAACACATTAAGAATGAACATATATACATGTAAATTACAGTAAATGTGATGGGGGAATAGATCCTGCTTTAATTCACATGAATAGGGGGAAAGGTTCCCATTATTGAGGGTACACTCTCTTCCTTTGAGATACAATCTGAAAAGTAAAGAACTTCGCTGCTGGGTCAGTGACTGCTATAGCACTGGGCCATATTATGCTTGTGCAAACAGGAGTTCTCTAAATCCTGGTTTCACTATGAGGTTTGACTGTAATAGGATCTGAAGCATGTTAATGTATGATTGTATATTAAAATTCTTGTGTATTGCACAAGTTAGGATGTAATTGTCATTTGATAATTGTTCAGAGTTATATGGTCTGTCATAATTTGTGTTGCTGTTATTTCAAATTAAGTCAACTTTCATGACAAATGTTACTCAAAAAAGTATTAAATAATGTAACCTGAGTTGATGCATGTTAAATCTGTCATCTTACAAAACTAGAAGGAATAAAACATTTAGGTCCATATTTTATGGGTCTGATGAAAGCACTAAAGGTATTACCAAGTAATCCATATGTATAACTTTTCTTGATGTGACATCTCAAAATGACAATTCATAAAAGGGGCTATGGTTGCCTAGTGGTCATGGTCGGGGACTCGTGATCGGTGGTTTTCATCTAGTTGTTGGTTTGAGCCTTGGTTTAATGATCAACCTACCATATTGCTGGGGCTGATGCTTGTTAAATTTGTCAAAGCTCAAATTCCTCCCATTGGGATGGTGGGGAAGTTAGGAGAAGGAGTTGCCATCCCAGATCTCTTCTGTGTCACTTTACCAAGGTTCAAAATTTCAATGTCTGTCACCGATAGCCCTTTTGTTGTTCCTGATGTAGCATTAATAAAACCAAATCAATCTATCTATTTAGTTTGCTATAAATAAAATGCACTTAAGCCTTTTATAAAAAGAATTCTTATTCCGGTATAAGTACCATAATGATTTTTCATATTTTTTTACTTTCCTATTTATATATTTCATACTCTTTCCTGACTGTAAATTGTTTATTTTTTTGAAAAGCAGTAATCTTAAATTTCATTACA
The DNA here is from genome assembly GCA_019974015.1 of Nephila pilipes. NCBI lineage: Eukaryota > Metazoa > Arthropoda > Arachnida > Araneae > Nephilidae > Nephila > Nephila pilipes. Next base: position 286,837 of record BMAW01061153.1, read on the forward strand.
ATAAATTTATTCTTGAGTAAAAACAGTCAATTTCATTTAAATAGTTTTTGTCCTATCTTCAAAAATTGATTATTGTTTTTAAGAATCAATTGTAATATAAGTGCAGTTATTATGTAATTAGAGATATGATTGTTGTTTATATATTCAATATTTCTGATTCTCTTAATATTGAAATTTTTAAAATTAATGAATGTGCAGCTTTTAAATTTTTGCAATAATAACACATGGTAGCAAAATATTTAAACATACATGCATTCCAGAATAGGTTAAACTGTGTTCATGTTTGTGAATGAAGTTTAAATTTTCCTTTTAGGATAATGAGTAAATCAATATCAGAATAGTTTTGATCTGAGTTGTAAAATATTGAAATCTTAACATTTATTATTAAAATTATTATTATTATTTTGTCAATATTTTTATTTAGCTGAAAAATTAGTTATGACCGTGTTCATTATAATAGAGGGAATTAAAAATATATCTAACATAAGAATGTATCATCACATACAGTGAGTTTTATTTATGCAGTAGTGAAGTATTTGTAATCTTGAAAAGTGAATATTTTGTTTCATATTTACTTTTTAGCTACTTTGACATGAAAAACAATATTCTGCCGAAGACTATGATTTCTAAGATAAAGTCGGTCTTAAAAGAAGGCTTCAGGATTTATAAGGAACTTGAAAATTTATATTCAGATATGCATGTTAGTGATTCAGAAGCAGAAATAAATGAAGAAGATTTAATGCATTCTGTAGCATTGAGAAAGAAACTTGGAAAACTGCAGGCTAAAATGGAGATGTTGGAAAATCCAATCATAAGGTAGACTGATTTTGTTCATTATATTGTCAAAAATTAGTGTGATAAAAAGCTTGATTCTACTTTGTGTATGTTACATTTTTATTTTATTAATGCAATTTTTTTTAAACATGAGTATCTTTACTTGTTGTACTTTTAAAATATTATAAACAAGTAATCCAAATTTTCAAATTCTATGTTATATATATGTTAGAATCATTGAAATTAAATCACATTATACTTACTGTAGAATTGAAATATCTGCCATAAAAGCTTGCATTATGTAAAAGTTCAATATCATATGTTATCTTATGTTCTTTGCTTCTGTTTTGAAAAAGGAAAAACAAATCTTTTCTGACATCGTTAAAATATCAATTCTGCTTTCCCAAGTAAAAAGTTGAAACAAGTCAATTTGCTCATTTTATCCATATTCATGTAGATTTTGCAAAAATTTTTTAGATTATTCAAAAAGCATGTACTAGGCATATTTTTTTATGGTTTTCAATTCAAGACATTTTGGAAGACATGCTTTGATATATTTGTTTTAAAAAAATTGCATAAATATAAAATCTCATTTTTTTGTGATGCCAAATATTTTTAAGGTTAATGATTTTTCTATTGCTAGCTATAATAAGTGTTAACAATTACTTTCTTTGATCACAATGGGCTTCAGACTAAGAGGTAGTAGCTTAAGATGTTTGGAAAATTAAAATAATTAATTGACTTATAACCCAAGGCAATAAATTTAAAATTTTATCTGGAACAATAATTATTTGACTCTTTCTTATTAAACAGAATGTGCATAATACAAAAAAAGGGCCATTAAAAGTGAGTAAAGCCCATTACTTTTCCGAAAATGGCTAATCATGAGTCGGCAATATCTTTTCTTTGAAAAAGGGTCATTAAAGCAATGAAATGAAATTTGTTTTTTTGTAAAAGTTTGTCATAAAATGGAAGAAAATTTAAACAAAATATAAAGTTGGATTACAAAATGTGACGACATAGAATAAATATTACTGCATTGAACAAATATTAAATCTGTCTTTCGAATTTCATTAAATGTAAAAGCATTAGTTTGTATGCAGTTTATAGTCAAGCACTTTTAAAATTTGAGGAAGTTTTATATTAAATTTAATAGATAATATTGAAAATTATAATAAAACTATTTATCTGTTACTATGAAAGTACAGCAAAGAATGTTTAAAGACATTAAACATTTCTACATGCACATCTTTACTTTCTCCTCTTATGCATTGTTTCATCCTCTCTTGGGAAAAACCAACAAAAATCGCCATTCATGCTGAGATCCCATTTCTCTTGGTATCTGTGCTTCATGGCATGAATAGTCCGATTGAATCTTTCTCTTCATTTCTCACTTACAGCTCCTAGGAATTCAGGGGAAGGGAGGGGAGTCCTAATGGGAAACCAGGAAGTATATTTTGATTGACATTCAACATCCTAGCACCTAATAACTGCATAGGAGTCTGTGTACAAATTATCTCTCCTTTTAAGCCAGAAAACCATGAACCACTGAAGTAAATGCATTCCTGTCAGCTATCTCTAAAGTATAATTTTTCCTAAAAATTTCCTTTTTTCAAAAGTTCCCTTATCTATAGGTTTATTTTAGGATTGTCAAAATAAATAGACAAGGAACTATTATTTGTTTGGGCTTTAACAATGAATTTCTCTGGATTCAATACACTTATTACTATGATTTAATTATGATTTGAATACTTGTTCCAGTTAACTTTGGGACATTGCCTCCAAAATACATGTTGAAGCTCTTTGTATCTTTAAAATATCGAAATAACATCCTTTTAACTTCATTTCAAGTTTTGGAAATACAGAGAGTTCTAAATCCAGTGAATTTGGCAGATGATTCAACACACAGGCATTAATTTGCCAAAAATCTATGAATAATGAATGAGTTGTGTTTGAGTGCAACAGTCTCTAATTGTTTTCTTTCTGATATTTTGGATGAATGGGACAAATTCTGACTTTCAAAACATTTAGATAACACTCAAAAATATTTGGTTGTCCAGTTGGAAAAAATTATTAGTGAATTTTAATCTTTCTATCAAAGAATGCACTGAGTATTTATTGATTTTGGACGGAACTTTTCTTGTCTTTTTGGCTTGTGGTGAGTTTTTTGACTTCCAATCTGCACTTCGTTATTTTTTTTAAAGATTATATTGAGAACACAATATTTCATCACCTGTAACCATTGATTTTATGAAGTTTGAATCATTTTTAGTGACTGAAATTATGTTTGTACAATGTGCTCTTCTCATTGATTCTTTGGTTAAAATGTATGAAACAAATTTAGCTTTAACTTTTGTTTTACTCAAATAATTAAGTTGAAGGGTTTTAATGGTTTCTTTGTTAATGTTCATAGACACTTCCATTATTCTCAGTTATCCACTGCAATTGTTTTCTCAAAATCGGGCTTTTTTTTTCTCCCAATAATCTCTGGTGTCCTTGATGATCTTGATCTAACTCATCTCTTATTTTCAAAAAATGTTTGTGGTGCAGCAAAATATTTGATGTACTTAAACACTAATAACCTTAAGATTGTTTCACCCATTTGTGTATTTCTGGGGGACTTTATCAAGTTTTACTTTAAATTTAATTACAGTTCTTTGTTCTATCTTAATAATCCAGCATGATAATCTTATACTTTTTTAATCAATAGCTATGTCTTTTGAGTTTAAAAAATACACAAAGTTTTTAGCAAAGCTCCATCAGATAACCGAAACTATAACACATGCACAATAACTTAGGTAGAGCATTTACAGGCTGAGATTCTTAAAAATTCTTTGATGCACTGTATGTATATATATCTTTATTTTTATAACTTAAAAATTTATTTTATAGGTCATTTGTGACAAAAAAATATTCTCCTACTAAAGCATTGAGGAAACAACCCAAGTCTAGTCCAGTAACTTATATGGTGGCAAAACAATTTTCAAAGGATATTGTTGAAGTACGAAATCATGTAGCTATAAAAAAAATATTTTATTTATTTAATAATAAGCCTTAAAATTGCTTATTAATGCACAGTAAATTATATTTTTGATCTTTTGTATTTAAAATGAAAATATTTGACATTGCAGTTCAAATTTCTTGTTGTATGTTTATAAAGATAATGCTTCTTAAACCATTGGGAAATTGAGTTTGTGGGCTATCGGTTTACTTTATATATATATTATAATTATAACTCACAATTTTTCTAATCGAATATAGTGAGTTTTTAATGTCATAATCAATAATTTGAAGGTAATGTTTTTAAAGGTATCTTCAATGTCAACTTCTCTGGAGCTCATCTTCCTTAGATTAATGCATGGCTTATGATTTGATGGTACCCAAATAAATTATCTCATCTCATTCGATTTGTAGTCTTTGGTAAATACTGTGTTTAAATTTTTGTACTCTGGGGAATGATATAAATTATCCTTTGAAAAATCTTTATTTAATTTTTCTTGAATCAATGTTTATACAACTTTGATTAAATTTATCTGTTTAAAGGGGAAATTTTTTTAATGTTCTGCATAGACTTTTCTGTTACTAAACTGTTATATTTTCTCTTGATATTTGAAAAAAATGTATTATTTTTTTATTTAAGCTTTTGGTTATTTTAGTCAAGAAAAGTTATTCATGTTTTCTGTTTGGTTATTCATTTGAAAATTGTCTTGCATTCTTAATATTCTTTTTGACTTATGTTTCTCTGTAGATGGATGAGAGAGTGAGACCACTCTTGTTATTCTGTTGATTTGTTAATTTATATTTCTTTTTAAACACATTGCTGTACAGTTTGAAACTTCTTAGTTTAACTGGTAAATCCACATATTAAATTTATTGAACTACATCATTTGGCATATGTACTGAAGTTGGGGAATTCTTCTATTGATTATCTAATCTTAGTACTTAAAGATGGTTGTAAAAAAACTTGGAGGAATAAAGCATTTTAGGTCCACATTTTATGGGTCTGATAAAAGCACTAAAGGTATGAACCAAATATTCCGCATGTACATAGTTTCTTGATATATCATTTCAAAATGACTGTTCATAAAAGTGGTTATGGTTAAGGACTCGTGATCAGTGGTTTTCGTCAGGTCAAGGGTTCATCCTTGGTGTTACAAAAGGCCTGACAGTGTTGTTGGGGCTCATGCACGTTAAATATGTCAAAGCCCAAAATCCTCTTATTGCAATAGTGTGGAAGTTAGGATAGGGAGGTTGCCAGTTCAGGTTTCTTCTTCATCACTTGACCAAGGTTCAAAATTAGGAGGTCTTTTGTCAATAGCCCTCATTTTGCTTCTAGTGAGATGCTAATAAAACCAATCAATCAAGACTGTTCACCAAAAGGGTTCTTTATGTTATTATTTCACAATTTTAATTGTTAGGAGAAATCTATAGAAGGTAAAAATAGTTCAGATCTTAATACTTTTTATTAGAACTTCATCTGAAGCTGGTGTCATTTCTTTTATTAGCTGAAATCTAATCGATTTTTTTCATCTCAATATATAATAATAGCAAAACTCACAAACTTAGGATTTGATTTGTATTCAATTGTGAACATAGCTAACTTTAACTATTAGATAATTTCAACTCCAATAGATGATCTTAGTGATGTGTTCTGTCTGTAAATGCAAACTATTTGTTAATAATCTAAATATTTGAAATATTTTGCCATAAACATTTTTTGCTATAAATATTTATTCAAATACATTTTTATCTTATTTTTTCCACACATGATTTACTATTAAAGTGTAAATTGATTGGAATACCATTGTAATAGCCATACACCTCTAAATTCATCACAGATAATGCTTTTACTGAAGACTTGTCAACTGATGGAGGTTACTGCATGTTAAATGGAATTTAATGATAATGTCTTCATGGAATAAACAAGTTAAGAGAATGAAGTACCAGCTTGGTTTTGTCCTAGTTTTTTGACCCTGGTTCATAATTACTATGTCTGTTGCCACTAACTCTCATTGCTTTAATATGATATCAATAAAATAGTGTGAAATTTCCTAGTTCAAAACTATGGACTGCTTCAATTAGAAAAATCTTAAAAAAAAAAATTATGATAAAAGTCAACTCCTTATACAGTGCATAACTTTGAATAACCTTATGACTAGTTCTCCCACAATGCAATGAGCAATTTTCTTCAATGATACAATAATTATTTGATGCACTTTTTGTTTCGAATTATGGAATGGTTACTCTTACTTTCTGCCTATTAAGAATGATTAATTGCAATAAAGATATTTAATTATCTGTATTTTATTTATATTTTTTTCTATAATTATGGAAAACTTCTGTACAACAAGTTAACAATCTGTACAAAACTCATTTTTGAATTTTTTGCATATCATATTCGGCATAAATGATTAGTATTGGAACTAAAGTGTTTAATCATGTATAAAATTGTGTGATAATTTACTATGCATGTAATATCCATTTCATTGAAATTTATGGGAAAGATTTGTGCCAGAAACATAATAGTATTAATTTTTTTTTTTTTCCTTCAAAAGATGCTTATGCAGAAAAAACATGGTTTGTGAATGGTGTCGTAAAAACAAAAAGGTTTCTTGTATTGAAAATTAATACTCATTTATTTTACAAATTAACATGCCAACTAGAGTCCAAGACTCACCTAGTTATATGACAATTTTTCATGGAATACTGTTATGTAAACAAAAAAAGAACAAGCACTTCCTTGTTGCCACAGCGTACAAAATAATACACTTTTTCAAATCGTTCAGTTCACGGTGACAAAAATTAAACTGATAAATAAATTCACATAAACAAAATAATAAATTTAAATAATTGTTTTGCTTTTAACATAATAAACTGAAATTTATAAAGTGGATCTCACATCCTCCCACCTTGAGATGTGGAAGTCCCACAGCTCAACAACTATATTAGAGATCCAGCCTTTTGGGAATTTTAACAGTCCGTCCTAGTCTTGTCTTGTTTTGAACAACTGCGTAGTCGATGGAGTTGTCGTCAGAACACTTAGGAATAATATTCTTCATAGAGGCGATTTTTGTAGATAATGCATTTTTGTCAGGTGGAAAAGACGAATCATTAGAAGAGATCTCTAAAGGGAAGACACGCTGAATTGGACCCAGAATTTCTCTGCGAGATGTTCTAAGTTTAATGAGTCGACACACACCGTCTTTCCCTGATAGAATTTCTGTCACTTTCCCCAGTGGCCAGTCGATTCGATTGGCATTGTCACTTTTTATGAGAACAATGTCCCCGGGAGCTATCATCGAAGTTCTAGTCTTTTCCGGCCTCCTTATCAAAGATCCAAGATATTCGGACCTGAACCTCTTTCGAATGTCCTTCTGCAAAGCTAACCTGTATTTGACACGATGGTTGAGACTTTTATGATCTGCTGCATCACAGTCTGGAACACCAGAGTTTTTGATATCCTGAAGAAACATCGCAGGGGTAAGTGGAACAAATTCTGAGTCACATTCGTCGATGTAAGTCAAAGGGCGTGAGTTGATTACAGATTCACAATCACAAATAACTGTTGTCAACTCCTCGAATGCCAAACTTGCTCTTCCAAGTATTCTTCTCAAAAGACTTTTAAGTATACCAATTAGTCTCTCCCACCATCCACCCCACCATGGTGAAGAAGGGGGATTAAATTTCCACTTAATTGGACGAAGAGCATTGTCGCTACAAATGCGGCTCCAATCTAAACTTCTAAGCAAATTGGAAGCTCCGACAAAATTAGTGCCATTATCACAGTACATGGTTTCACATCGGCCTCTCCAAGCTATAAATCGCCGTAGAGCTAGCAAAAAGCTTTCGGTCGATAGCAATGAAACAAGCTCTAAGTGGACAGCTCTATATACGGCGCATGTAAAAATGCATACCCACGCCTTCTTTCCATCTTTTAAAAATAAAGGTCCTGCCAGGTCAATTCCACAGATCTCGAACACGTTTGCCTGTCGTATTCGATCTTCAGGCAAAGGAGCAGATACAACATCACAACATTTAGAAGAAAATCTCTTGCAAACGACACATTTTGAGATAATAGAACGCACTGTTTTTCTTCCACTCAAAATCCAAAAATGTTCTCTCAAAATATTAAGTAAAATTTGAGTTCCAGCATGATTATTTTTGATATGGTGAGAAGATATTAGTCTTTCGACAACTTTATGATTGGACGGGAGAACAGCTGGTTCCCTAAAATCTTCTGTATCCTGACGGAAAATTATTTTCGTCTTGAGCCGTATTATTCCATCGGCATCCTTATATGCACTCAAAGTTTTTAGTTTTGCTTCATGCTCGTTCACAAAAGATTCCGACTGGACCAATTTTATCACTTGTTTCTCTGCTGCCCTGTATTCTTCAGCATCTAAGCTTCCCTTCTTCCTTAGCTGAACATCACATCTGCAGCTCTTTACAAATCTCAAAATCCATCCCACTAACTTCACAATGCTCTCATATTTTGAAAAGCGCTGATAAAACCAGCCTGCAGATGAATCTTGATTTACAGACACCAAAGCTAATATTGAGCTTTTCCTTTTCTCTTTTAGTATCTCATCTTCATCAAACTCATATTCATTGCATGGTCCTTCGTCTTCAAATAAAGTAAGCCATTTTGGCCCCTCCCACCATCTATTTTTCACTAAAATACTTGCTTTGCATCCTCGGGAGGGTAAATCAGCTGGATTTTCAAATCCAGAAATATGACGCCAAGAAGAAACTTGGCTAATATTCCGTATTTCTTGGACTCTGTTATTCACGAAAATAGACCAATTTTCATCTTTAATGATCCAGGTAAGAACGGTAGTGGAATCACTCCAATAAAAACATCTAATATCCGTCCATCCAAGAGCATCCAACACAGATTTTGTTAATCTTGCTCCCACCAATGCAGCAAGAAGCTCTAATCTTGGAATTGTAGCAACTTTCAGAGGAGATATTCGTGATCTCGAGGCTAAAAAATGCACCTTTTCACATTCTCCCTCTTGTACAAGATACGTAACTGCGGCATATGCATCTCTACTTGCGTCACAAAAGGTATGAATGGAGAAGTTCTTCATATTTTCTGGATTAACGTTGATCCAGCGAGGAACGGTAACATTTTCCAATACTTTTAGTTCCCTAAACCATTGTAAAAATTCTTGTCTCAGGGATCCAGTGATTTCTTCGTCCCATTCCAATGATAATTTCCAGGTTTTTTGTAGCATAATTTTGGGACAAAGCATTACAGGAGACACAAATCCAAATGGATCAAACATTTTGTGAGTAACTGATAATATTGTACGTTTAGTAATGTTTTCGACATTTACTTCTTTCAACCAGCTGATATTTAGCGAAAAACAGTCTTCAATTTTATTCCATTGAAGGCCTAACAGATCTGTTTTGAAGGATCTTCCATCCTCTGTTAGTGAAGATTCCCAATCCCGCAGAATGAAACCACCTTTTTTTAATAACTCATTAGAAACACTTATCACTCGCTGCAAATCTAATTCACTGTGGATGCTGGTTACAAGATTGTCTACATAAAAACTCTTCAAAAGACAACTAGTTACCAAAGGATCAACGTCAGTATTTTGTTCAAGATGATACTTCAATACAGCTCCTAGTAGAAAAGGACTGCTGCGAACGCCAAAAACTACTCTGGTATGCCGAAAAAACCTGTAGTCTTTGCAGGCCTTATTTGTCCACCATAGAAATCTCAAGAAGTCTCTGTCTTCTCTACAGAGGCTAATTTGCAAAAAGGCTTTCTTTATGTCTGCGATTACACCAATCTTCTTTTCTCGAAAACGCAGCAAAATATCAGGAATGAGCTCAATCAAGTTTGGACCACTATGTAAGGAGTCATTTAGTGACGGATGTCCTTTGATTCGAGCAGATGCATCAAAAACCGGGCGAATAGGAGTTGTGTTACTAGCTTTGATAACAGGTCTGTGAGGTAGATAATTAGCAGGCAAATCTTTATCTTCAATTGGTACTTCTTCGATAATTCCTTCACGCAGCCATTCGAAAAATATGCCCTCATAACTATCGTACAAATTTTCCTGAAATAACTTCTTGGTTGTGGTGTCTAACCTTCTTTTAGCTTGCTCAAAATTATCAGGCAAGGGCACACAGTTATCTAACCAAGGCAAATGAACTTCATAGCGATTATCTTCATTGTACCTAACAGTTTGAAGAAAATTTTCAGTAGTCAAATCCTCTTGCTCTTTTTTAGACAGCTTTTCAATAGGATTCTTGATTCCAATATAATCCAGTTTCCAGAAGTCTGAAATGTCAAACTCTTTAGTGAAAAGTGATGTCACTAACATGGCATTGCTTGTAGTAACTTTACTATCAGGAACTTTCCCTAACAAAGTCCACCCAAGCAAAGTTTCAATGGCTACTAATCCGCATGGTAAGACCCTACGCTGACAGATTAAAATCTTTCCAAAAAGATCAGCTCCTATAAGTACTTGTACAGGTTGTGGTTTTTCTCCAACATCACTTAATGTTATATCCTTTTCTTGAAGCTCTTTTAACCAAGGCCCAGAGTTCACAGGTGATACATCATTACAAATAGCTACCTGATCCAAAGCTTCAAAGTTGCATGCAAAATTGTTCTTAATATTTTTCAACCTAATTCTATAACATGTATGTACAAATTCTTTAGATTTAATCCCACCAAACAGTGAATGTACCAGAGTTTCTTTCTTTACAGGAACGTATCCCATTTCTTCAGCAAGACTCTTTACAATATAAGACTTTTGCGAGCCGGTGTCCAGAACAATTTGCATGATTTTTTCTTTTTTATCTGATATGAGCTTGCATTTTAGAGTCTGTAAAAACACTTTAGGACCCACACTCAGGTTGGACATGTTGACCTCGTTGAAAACTTCAGCTTCTTCCGTCTTCTTGAAATCATTATTTCTTGACTCGTTTGTTTCGCACATCAAGGGAACATGTTTCTTCCCGCAAATTACACATCTAAAAAATGAATGACATTTTCGGACGGGGTGACCGGGAGCCAGACAGGCAAAACAACAATTTTTTTCCCTCAAAATCCTTTGTTTTTCATCTAAACTCATTTTTTGTGCAGAAAAACAGTCTGTACTGGGATGAGTTTTCTCGCAAAACACATGGTTTCATGAGTATGTTGATTGGTAAAAAGACCAGAGGCGGTGGGTGTTTTATTTTGTTTTATTCTTGGTTCAAATTTCTTATTTCTAAACCCAATATTGTCTTTCTTTTTGTTTAAACCAAAACCTTGCATCGCCAAACAAATCCTTTCTTCTGATTCTACTTCAGATTTTAAGAATTTTAGTAAGCTACTAAGCCTTTCTTGTGGTTCGCCACTATGATTGAAATCAGGACCTCTTTGTCTTTGCCATGCTCTTAGTATATCTTCCGGTAAGCATGACTCAACCAAAGGATGAAGTAGAGCAGCGCTTTTATCCGTTGTTATGCCAAGTGTCTCTAATGCCCTAATCTGAGACTCCAAATGGTCATACAGCGTACATAAATTAACAGTCGAACTTTGCGAAGCGTTTTGTAAAACCAATTTTAAAAGCTCGCGGACATCGAATTCTATAAGTAAATCAGTTCGACCAAAACGTGATTTTAAAGATTCAACAGCTTTGGCGTAGTTGGCGCCGGTGGGTGGAAAACTTTCCACTACCTCCTGAGCGCGTGAGCCGCTAACGGTTGCTTGCACTAAATATTGAAATTTATTTTCTGGTGCTATATCAACATCATTATGGACATGTTCGAACTGGCTCCAAAAAGGCAACCAATCCTTTAAATCTCCAGAAAAATGGCGTAATTCTAACTTAGGTAAGTGAAATTTCTTTTTTACATTACCCGACTCTGCAGTTTGATCATCTAGAGCATCTAAAACTGTCCGGGAGTTTAATCTCGCCAAATCCAATTCATGTTGTCTTTGTCGTTCTCTTTCTTCTTCTTGGCGCTTTCTCTCTCCTTCTTGGCGCTTTCTCTCTCCTTCTTGGCGCTTTCTCTCTTCTTCTTGGCGCCTTCTCTCTTCGTCTTGGCGATTTCTCTCTTCTTTTCCCTGCCTTTCAGAAACAGTTGTGGCTAGTACGGTTGAAACAAAGTCCGGATCATTTTTATATTCTTTACTGTTTAAAATTGCATCTTTCAGTGTAGATATGGTAACCTTCTACGGTAAGTCCTCATTGATCTCTTGACACAAATAAATTAGGTCTTCTTTCTTGAAGCCTTTAACAGATGTAAACATATTGACACTTAATAGTCCTGTCACGGACGCCAGATGTCGTAAAAACAAAAAGGTTTCTTGTATTGAAAATTAATACTCATTTATTTCACAAATTAACATGCCAACTAGAGTCCAAGACTCACCTAGTTATATGACAATTTTTCATGGAATACTGTTATGTAAACAAAAAAAGAACAAGCACTTCCTTGTTGCCACAGCGTACAAAATAATACACTTTTTCAAATCGTTCAGTTCACGGTGACAAAAATTAAACTGTTAAATAAATTCACATAAACAAAATAATAAATTTAAATAATTGTTTTGCTTTTAACATAATAAACTGAAATTTATAAAGTGGATCTCACAAATGGTATTTTTTTTTTTTTCTAATATTAATTGCTTTCTTACTTTGGAGGTAATGACATCTCTTAAGAATATGGGGTTAATTTTTAAATATAACATAAGGACAATGCTCAAATGCTGAAAATAAATATCTGTGATTCACAGGTTTTTTTTTTTTTTTTTTTTTGTTTTCTGTGAGAGAACTTGGGGAGAAGTGTTTGAGATTTAAGAAACTATGCAAAAATTATTTGTGCTCTTATAAATGATTAAGTTAAGGAAGAAACACACTGGAAAGGGGGGAATCCCTGATTATAAGACAATGAATTGAGGTTTTATTCAAAGTTTTTAAATATAGATTTAAATTATATTCTGTGAAATTTGATAACATTTTATGAGACAGAACTTCATTTAAGCATGCATATAAAAAGTATAAACTGTATTTATATTTCTTTTAAAGTTAGGCTTCAGCTTATTAATTTTTTTTTATTAAAATGTTGATGATTCCCTGATAATTATTTGCTTATTTGAAAAATTTTTTCATATTATCACATAGACCTTTTATTTGATTTTAAATTCTTTGTTGTTTGGGATTTCTTTAAAAAGTAAATTAGGATAATTTAAGAAAATTTTTTGAACGATATATTGAAGTTTTTTTTTATTAAAATAATGAATCTGAAATAGTATTTTTCTTTTCATTACAGAAACTATTATCTTTTGAAATAACATCAATCTTAGAGTTTCAACATAACCCTGAAAGTGCTTTTAAGTACAGTTCAGCTGGAGACAAAATATTTATATTTCCAGGAGTTTATCAATGTGACACTTTAGGATGGATTGAAGGTGAAATTTCAGTTCAAGGTTAGTCCCTTCTCATATTTCGGTAATAAAAATGCATAAATCGTTTTTCTGTTATGCATTCTGATTTTATTATTTCAATCAGAATATTCAGGGAAATTTTTAAGAAATTGGTCATTTGAAATGCTCATGGTAGTCTAAGAATGATTTTCATTGTTGTAATATTGAATTTTTAATTATTTTTTCTTTGAAATTTTAAGTTTTATTAGATTTTTGAATCATTAACTATTTTAAAATACACCAATGATTTATTAAAATTATGATTTGCAAAATTAGTATGTATTAGTATCTTTCTGATGCCCACTTGTTATATAAATTTGTGAATCTCCTGTAAAAAAATCTCAGAAAAAAAGCATTTCATTTACTATTATGAATGTTTTCTTTGAACTATTAATTATGAACACTATATTCCAAAGAAAAATCCTTTTTTGTTTTAATTCAAAACTAAGACTGCTGAAGTAGTATTTTGAGTGTGTGTGTATATATATATTAGTATGATTTATTAATTATAATAATTTTTTATCTGAGTTACATTGATTTAATTTTTACTGAGTTCTTTAAATAAGTAGTTTTTTGGACATTGCTGTATGAATTTATGATTGATGTGTTGAATTTGTTTAGGAATGTGATATTTTGTGAATTATAATTTTGATGTTTTGTTCATACATATATATATATATATATATATATATATATTACCATTCAGTCATTGAAGAAAAAACAAAGCTCATAGTAAGCAAGTGATATTTATCAATCTGTCAGTTCCACTCTTGTTACAATGAAAAGATAAAATATCAGAAAATTGATTTGGGATTGAAGTGTCATAAAAGTACCTGATAATAATGATACACACAAATTACCTCTTTTCGTTCTTTTAATTTCAAACTTATGTGAACATTTTTTTACAATGAAATCCAAAGTAAGAAAGAGTATTGAATCATGAAGTTAATGTATATCCCTTATTTATGAGATCTAGTTATACCCCTTCTTCCAATTTTTTCCCCTCTATCCATCAGAAATCTTACTTTAGTATGATAGATGTTGTTTGAGTAATTGTCAGTTTAATCATTACTTATGAAGCTCTTTTTTCACATGCTCCACTCTAGAGTTTGTTATATTTCTGAATAAATAAGTAATACTTGTAATTGAGACATTCCCGGTGTATATTTTATTTTGGTTTGACTTTAAAATCAACAAGGATCGCAAAGCCTTCCTTCACAAATGTAAGAATAGGGAAATTTTATTACATTGAATGGTTAGTATAATTGAATTAAAATATTTCTGTATGGAATTAGTTTTTAAAAAAGTACTTATAATTGCAATGCTTTGAAAATATTAAATATTTTTTATAAAGTAGTTCTTTTTATAGTTTTAAATTCAAATTTAATACTTAAAAATTATTATGTTTATTTTTTGTATGTATTTCTTAGTAGTTATTGTAACCTAATTGATATTTATTGCAGGAGTTGGCCTGAATAGTGACATAGTCCTTGAAGCTACTGGAAATAGTGAGGTTTTTTTAAATTGTTGTGCTGAAAAAATAAAGGTGGAAAATGTTTCTTTTATGGCAAAATCTGGTCTTTTAAGTGCCATTGTTGTGCATCATGGTGAAATTGAGCTTAAAAATTGTATCATTGATAGCAATAAAGCTGATATAGGAATTTTGCTGCTAAGTGGATCTGAAGCATTAATAGAAAATAGTGTCATTTGCAATTCCTGTGTGAGTATAGTGTATATGCATTCTATTGATTCGACACATAAAACCAATCATTTGTATTCAAAAAAGTTTTTTTTTTTTTTTTTTTGAGAGTTAATTATTAAATAACTATTATATGATGATTTTGTGTAGTATTAAACTCTATTTTTTTAAAAAAGAAATATAAATAAGAAATATTGTATATTCCAAGAATTTACAGTTCATTATTTTTTAAAAAATTTAATTCTATTAAGTTTTACCTTATGAAGTACTATATTGCTTATTTATATACTTATTGGAAGTGTTGTTTGTTTTATGCATGTTCATGTTTTAAATAGGTAAATAATGGAATGAATATTACCTATATATATTTTGGTACTTGTGAAAATCATGAAAGTTGGTTCAATTACAGCTGATATCATACTAATCTTATCAGTGGCCAAAAATCCCCAGTTTCTTTCGAGATAGCAACAATTGGGTCCTCTTAATTGTGAATCTAATACTCCATAAATTTATCTGTAAATGAAACCATATGGGGGCATGTGATTTGGAGAAAGAATGGGAGATACATTTCTTTTAAAGTTTGGCATCCGTTATCCAAATGGCTCCCATTTTCTTTTATTCTTTGGAGAAAGGTTAGTCATCATTCATCAGAAACTAACAATGCCATTTACTTGGACAATTTCAAATAAATGATGGCATATCACATTCATTCACACACTTTAATTTGATGCCTAGATTCCATACTTTTGAAATACTCTACTGCATTCTGTTCTGTAATAATAGGCAGGTCTGAAATGTTAAACATTTTTTTCCATATTGTAAGGTGAAAAAACATTAAAATAGTGGTCAATGGTAATAGCTGATAGATCTCTTGTTTAAAATAATAGTTAGACAAGGTGACATAAAACCATGTATTTAATATGACATCATTATAGCAACAAGCTGAAGGGCAAAATGGAAAAAAATTATGTTTAATTTCTACTTAAATTTGTTGCTGGAATATTTCATCATGTGATGACTTTTTTTTTTTTTTTTTTAAAAATATTCGATGGAATTTTTCTCTAGTACCTATATTTTTTAGTGTTGAACTTAGTATTTGATTGCATGTAAATCAATGTATAATAATGACTTCTGAAGCATATCTTTTGAGGAAAGAAATTATCTTAGTGTAATTTCATAATTAATAAAGATGTTATACAGATTTTAATTTTATCAAAGTCAAAAAGTGAAGAATGCTTAATTTTGATATAATTATTAAAGTTTTTTTGGGCATTTTGGTAATCACATAATATTATTTTTAATGTTTTTATTTCGGTGCTGCTCATAAAGCATTGCTTGCTTATTCATACAGATCTTTTACATGAAAAGTGTTTTAATTTAGAAATGAAAATTCCTTTTATAATTTAAATCGACAAAATATTTAATCATTCTTATTGATCCTCCTTTTGCTATTTATTATTTGACTGTAGGAGGATGGTATACAAATGAGATCAATGAGTTCTTTAAAAATGAAGTCAACTAAAATCATGTTTTCAATGAGACATGGCATCCAGATAGATGCAGAAAGTGGACCATCACCGGATAGTTTTACAGACATTAATGTCAAAAGCTCTCGCATCACGGAGAATGGTGGATATGGCATATACCTAAACAATGTACCAATAGCTGATATTTCTCTGCAAAGACCTATTGGAGATTTTAATGTATTAGGATTGTAAGTAATTTTTAGATTTTTAATTATAGAATTATTTTAAAAATGTTTTATAATAATTAAATAACTTAACTTAAAATTGTTCCCCCCCCTCTAACATCATTTGGAGAAATTAATGAACATACTTGATGTTCAAAAATTATACTTTTATTAATTTATTAGTAAATTAATTTTGGTCTGTTAATTTTTATTCAATAAAGTTTTCATGGTAATGAAGAAATAACTAAATATACATTTCCTCTCTCTAACTGAGACACTTCTTAACTCAGATATTTTCTTTTATACAGCCTGCATTATGTATTAATAATTATTTAAATCTATGTATGTCTTACAGAACAATATTTTTTATGTTTTGAATTATAAAATGAAAGGCAATACTGTTATTAGATGTTTGTATTTATATATAAGTAAGAAGTGGATTATTGTTTTTAATAAGGGAATTCTGCAGGATGATTTTATATTTACAAATGTATTTGTTTTATTTAAAATGATAGTGAAAAAGAATTAGAAAAGCAATTATTGATGAATTTTTCTTATACTATCTTCTGTTTATTGCATAAAATAGTCTTTTTTAACTTTTTAAGTATTAAATATTGAATCATATTTTAAAGCCATTTTTCATATATCAAAAAAGCATGACCCAAATTTTGGAACTCTTTTTCAGTTTGAAAAAAAAAAAATCCAATTTAATATAAAACTATGTGTTTAATAACAGATATATCCTTTTATTCTACTATGTCTTAAACGTTTAGAAATATTTGATTAAATAGCATGTTTTCAGTTTTATGTATTAAGTTAAACATTTGGTATTACATTAGGAACATATTTCATTCATAAAAAAAATTATTAATTCAAATAGATAGTAGATAGCATTGCAATAGTTAAGTGTATATATATATATATATATATAATAGTGAAATTAAAAAAATATTGTTATTGGAATTTTTTTCTGTCTAATAAAATGTTTTAAGTTTGCATCTCACTCATTAATATAAGCTAAGACAACTTGAGCATGAAAAATTGCAGATATATTTTTTTCTAAAAATTTTAATCTCTAAACATTTTTCTGTGTTATTTATTTTTAAATAAGCTTAATGTTGCATTTTGAATACGTGTATGTATACTTTATTTTATTTATTTTTTGTTAAAAGGTTTCCTTGGTTGAAACATCAAATAGATGATACTGTAATGGAAAATAATGGCTTAAATGGTATTGGAATTTTCTCATCTTGCAAAAAAAGAAATGATTCGATTTCAGATTCCACTCTTCAGGTTCTATCTAATCATACCACTAGGGAGGATTTAAATTATTCTGCACTGAGCGATCTATTGAATGAAGTTAATTTAAGCATCAGTAATCTGGATTCTAATTAAATATTTACATCAATATGTATTAAATACTATTATTGTGGATATTTCTTATAATACTTAAAGGTTTTGTTTTGAATATTTTTTATTTAATTTAATTAACTTCTATAAATTTTGCTGTTTAAGTGTTTTATTATTATTTTCCTTTTCTAGAGCAGCTTTTGTAGAATGTGTACATTTTATGTGATATATCTATTTTATATAACCTGAAAATGTTATTATGTAAACACATGTATTAAATCACAAATTATATTTATTTATTTAAATCACATAATTTTTATTGTATAATTTATGAGAATACAAATGTAAATATGCTTACTTATATGAAATTGCAAGTTAAATAATCATATCTTTGAAAACAATTTTGTTTAAGAAGCATTTCTATTTTATTTTTCTTTGTTTTTAAAATTTAGATATTTACTTGGAGAATTATTTTATTTTTTATTAATGTTGTTGGTTTACATATTTTTCAATGATTTCTATTGATTTTAAAGAATTATTGCTAATTATAGAAAATGAAATTAAGATTTTATGAAATAATTTAAAGTCGTAAAATCATTGAATATTATTTATACAAAAATGAATTATGAATTATTATTTTTTTATGGAATTTTTATATATATTTAGTAAAAATACCTTCAGTGTCATTTTTACATGTGATGAATTAGTTTCTTTGAATAAAAGATTTTTTAAAATTCCAAATCCAGTTTTGTTTTATTTTGGAAGTTTTTTCTTCCATTTTATTATTTTGATATTCAAGTAATTTGAAAAAAACCTTATTTTGAATTAATTATGAAAGTTTATATTGTAATTAAATATGTATATATTTATATTAGAGAAGAAGAAAATTAAAATTTCTTTAAATGAAAATGCTGCAGATGAAATATAAAATATAATCATCAGTAAAATGCTTAAAAGTGTAAAAAATAAATTTTCATCAATTAATTTTACACAAATGCCAAATCAAATTTCAAATAGATTGTGATGATTTTATTTTTATAATTAGCCATCGAATGTTTTTGAATTAAACACGATTCATATTTTCTGAATCAACATCAAGAAATGTCATATTTTTACTTTATCAATATGTTGCCCTCATTTAATTTAAACTGTTTTACCTTGTTCAGAAGTTTTTGAATTATATTTGAGTGAAAAATCATAACTTACACAGTCACAAGTCTTTCAATTCTTAAAAACTGCTAATTATATTGCCATATGTTTTATGTGTTCTAAGTAGATGAAATGTTTTTGTTCTGTAAACTATGGACTTGTTTTCCACTATAGAAATTATCACTCTTATGGTAACATAGATAGATGCTTAGACTGCTTAGTGTTTGAAATATTAAGCTTAAAACTTACAATTGTTTTCCAGGGAAAAAAAATGGTAATTCTTTTGAATTGGTAATTTTTGAAAAATTTAAAAATAAAATGTCTGAAATAAAAATGTCAATGAAAACTTTTTTAAAAAATTATGATTCTACATTAACTGTATAAAAAATGTTGTATTTTAATTTCAGTCTCCTTCAGTGGCAAACCCAGAAAATAATTTGGTGGGTTTTTTTTTTTTTTTTTTTTTTTTTTGGGGGGGGGGGGGGTTTGAATGACATTTCTTCACTATCATGACCAAAGCAATTTTTTTAGCTTAGAATAATCACTTGTTAGAAAGCATTGATATGATTTTACCAAGTTATAAAAAGTAAAAACCATGTTAGAAAAATAACTAATATACATGAGAATAAAGTTTGCATTTTTTAGGGATGCATCCACTCCCTCATCTACAAAAATTGAACCAAAGGCACTCTTTCAGAGACAGAAAGACTTTTCTATTTTTTTCTCGGGAATCAATTTAGTTGAATCCTTTTTACTATTAGTGATGATGAAAAAAATTTAAGCATGAGAAAAAAAGTTCTGCTTAAAATTTAGAAAATAATATTCTTGTATAGTAAAAGAATTGTTCTAAAATGCATCAATTTCAAGGGAAAATCTTGAGGGGAGGTGGGCATATGCCCTTGCACCCTCATCTGGGTACACCACCGGTCTCTTTTATCGACATAACTGAAGTAAGTAAAATTTCAATTATTTTTATAGTAAATATCAATTTATTAAAATGTTTTTCCATGTGAAAAAAATACAAATGTATTATAATAAATATTTATTGTAAATTGCATACATATGTGCTCATAATTATGCTGTAACAAACATTTGTTTTAAATCGAAAACAAATTTAAGAACTGGATCTGTTTTTTTATTGGTCATTTAATAATGTTTGATAAACATCAAAAACTTGCATATAAAAATTTCAGTGCAATAAATTGCTAAACTAAAATTCTGGATTTGTTATAAATGATTTTAATTTGGCTCTGCTGTAATTAACCTTTGATCAGATATAATTGGCATTCATTTTTCTACATTAACAAATCCTTATTAAGTTTCAATAATTAAATATTCAGCTCAAGGAGAAGACATTATTGAGTTTTTTATTGACTAGAATTCTTAAACAACTTGTATCTTATATGTTTCTTGTAAAATTTTTTAATTATTTCCTTTGTATTTCAAGTATGGAACAAAAAATAAATTTTATCATTTTATTAAGAGGAAGAGAAATTTTTATTTCCATGTATCATAAGAAATTGTTTACAACATAAATTTTGTCACAGTTATGAATGTCCCTTACATCACATTTAGAAGTAACACGAGGGCTTTTAGCGGTAGGCTTCATAATTTTGAATCTTGGTTAAGAGATGAGGATGACATCTGACATGGCACTTCCCTTTCCAAATTTTCACACAAGATATTTAACGTGCATCAACCTTGCTAGATGGTAAGTCTTTAGTGACATCATGACTTGATGGAAATAACACTGGTCATGAGCTCACGACTATGACCATTAGGCTACCGATGCCACTTTGTCATTTATGAGACTCATTTTTACTAAATATATGAGTATCGTATTTGTCGATATATTCATACTTCTAATATATTCATATGTATCGTTCTTTTGAGAAAATGTTGGACCCGTGTGGTGACCGGGAATGAC
>BMAW01061153.1:307871-329304 GCA_019974015.1 Nephila pilipes
ATCAGGGGTCCTCAAGGACTTGCCTTCTTCAGGTAAGTACGGGCATCATGACCCCGAGGCACCTTAGTGATCTTTTTCTTTCCTATGGGGTTTACTGTCTTTGGTAAACACGGGTGACGCATTCCCGGGATACCCTAGCGATCCTTCTCTATTTTCGACCCTCCTTCTTGTCTACCTTTTTTTTTCAACTTCACGTCTAGACCACAGTTTAATCTTGTTTGGCGCAGCATAGCCATATCTGGCTCTTGCGCCAATAAACTTTGCATTCACTCACTCGTTGGTATCTACAATGATATGTTCCATATTATAAAGGTAATATTTTTACTGATAATATGTTGGTACAATTTGAAAAAAATTTATATGTACTCTCACTCCTTTTTATTCTTTTAGATTTTTATTTCTTAAAAAGTTTGTCAAAAATTTGCTTCATTCTTCAACTTTAACAAACGATTTTTCAAAAATGAGTTTGCTACTTTTTATACATGTCACGACTTGAATTCGTATGTTATTAATCACACAAGCAGTAATGTTGAATTCAAGTTGTATCAATACCTATACTGTGGAAAGATTAATTTAAGATTAAGATTTTATTCAAATAGAACATTAAAATTAAACTCTTAACAAACTGAAGAGTTGATATATATATATATATTTACTAAATGCTTTCTCTGAAAGGAGATGCATCTTCATCTGAAAGACTAATATTAATATTAGTGAGTATATTGCTGTCATCTCACACACACACAAAATCAATGGATTAAAAAAAGTTATGATTAAGGATAAGTATACTTGGATATTAGTTAAAAAAATTTAAATGTCTGTATTAATTCTGATAAAATATTTTATAAGTTTTACGATACTTTAGATAAGATTTTCATCGTGAAGATTTAAAAACTTAATATTTTATTCATTAGTCTATTGAAGTATTTGTAATACTTTAATTTCTTTGATTCTGTTTTATTTTTTCTTTGTCTAACAATCTAGAACAAAGATCTATAACTGTCTTTCAAGTTTTCCCTTAGAAAATGGTTATTAATACTGATTTTGTATTTTTGATAATATCGATCAGATTCCTTCCATATCACCAAGGGCCGCGGTAGCCCAGTTGTCAAGGTCGTGGACTAGCGGCCGGCGGTTTTCGTTCAGTCGCGAGTTCGATCCTTTGCCGCCAAAGACCCGCCGTGTAGCCGGGGCTGATGCACGTTAAATCTGTTCGGGGCCTAAAGTCCTCCCGTTGGCGTGGTGTGGATGTTAGGAGAGGGGGGTGCCAGTTCAGGTGTCGTCCTCGTCACTTGACCTAGGCTCAAAATTACGAGGTCCGTCTCCAATAGCCCTCGTGTTGCTTCTAGTGCGACGTTAATAAAAACTAAACTAAAATCCATATCACGAAAGCAGCATATATACACTTCTCTGAATACCGGGAAAAATTACATCTTTTATTCTTCTAGGTTGTCTGAGAAAAAGATTAAAAATCGTATGCTAGAATTAAATAAACTATAATATTGCTATAATTTTAAAATATATTGAACTATTATTGGTCATTGCGATGTTATTAATTTAAAAGAAAATTTATTGATACTTTAGTTTTCCTTACATAATTAATTATACCTGATCAAATTATTTTCTCTTTTTCTTAAGAATCTTTAAAAAATAACAACAGAAAGAAAAGATTATAATTTTCCAATTTCAAATAACAGATATTTTGAGAGATTTTTTTTAACTAAAAGAGCTATTTTCTTTTAAAAAAAATAATACCCGAAAACTGATTTGATAATAATTTTCTTTATCAAATCAGTTTTCAAATGTCTCGCCAATTATCATTCTTACAGTTGACATGGAGTAATTCGTATTTCATTAATCGTCAAAGTCTGGAATTAGTTAACTATGGTTACTACATGCACGCACACTTTAATCGCTAAGACAAATTATATTACTTTAAGGTCATTCTGATGGTTGAATTTTATTCATTAATTAAGAAAACCTAATCTATGTAGTATAAACTATTTTCATCTGAGGATAAAAATACTTTGATTAACAAACATGCAATGCAAGGAGATGTTGAAGATTGTTTTATGTTTCCCTGCTACCCATCTTGCTTGCGTATTACCTTAACTATTTATGATAGCTAAATCTATCTATTTTTAAATATACTTTTTGCGATGTCACGTAACCAATAGTAGTACTAGTTTATACAATTTAAGGGTTTACGCTACCTCCTTAACATTTATATAATTATTAATGAATCACTAGGTAACAAATTTTAACTCTTTTTTTTTAGCACAATGGTTAGTTGGGTTGTTTCTTACTAAATTGAATATGATCATTAAAAATCTATAACACTCGCCTCTCTCTCTCTTGACAATGGCAGCATGAGACAGCAATATCAATTTTTTACTTTTTTTCCCTAAAGCAGGAATGTTAAAGGAAATAAAAGGAAATATTTTTACATTATATTTTGTTATAAAATGCAATGAGATTTGAACGAAATTCAAAACTGGATTTTAAAAAGTGTAATGACATTGAACTAATGTTATCTGTAATTAAATTTCTTTACAACAAAAAGTGTTCGGTTATACATCATTCATATTCTTGTCGTTGTAGAATTCTAGAAAATTGTGCGTTAAATATGATAGTATATCAATGAAAATGCTAAAAATTTATTTATCTGGAACTAATAAAAGTACGCAGAACCAAGAATGTTTGAAGATACTTCTAAATAACTATAGCAACTCTATTTTCTATTCTGGGGTATTTGATCACTTTTTTTTTTAAAAGAAATTAACAAAAATCATCAATCATATTAGGATCCCATCTTCCTCGATATTCGTGATGCATTCTTAAATATCCTTTTGGAATCTTTGCCCTTTTTCGTTACTAATAGCTCATAGGTTTTCGGAGGAAAAGTTCACATTAGAAGCTAGTGCGTGTATTTTGCGCGACATCCGACGTCCTAACATCTCGTAATATTGAAGGAATCTGTTGTTAATTCTTCATAGTTATCGATTTTGGTATAGCCCAGAAAAAGAAGAGCCCCTGAAATAAACGCGTTCTAGACAGCCATCTCTAAAGTATTTAACTTTTCCTTAAAATCTTCATTTTTCAAAAATTTTAAAAAGTAAAATCTTCACCTTTCAAATCTATGGGCCAACGAATATTCTCTCTTCCAGTAAAGCAATTGCACACATTTGAGAAAATGCCTCGATATATGCTATGCTTTTTTCTTTTATTGTCCATAGTTTTCAGGAAATTTTTAAATAGACCCTACTTTAAAAGTGAAGGAACTAGAAATACTTGCATTCGGTCGATCAGAGGGCATATTTAACATCATGTTACCCAGGTACGCAACACATATTGGAGATCAGTTTTTATCAGTGTAGCGTTTGTCAGGTGCTCTACTGACGCATAGATGCTCGAAACAACATTTTATAAAATTTTAAGTTGGAGGTTTTAAAAAATGTATTAATACATTTGTGTGTCAAAACCTTTACTACAAAGCGTTGTTAAACATTTTAGTAAACAAATCGCATTCAATAAAGATGTATTAGGATATGTAATAAACATTCTGAACATCTTTTATTTTAAAGTGTTAGATTGTACTTATTTCCCTGTAGATAAATTGCAAAACTATCTACAGGGAAATAAGTACAAACTTCCTAGTAGATAGTAAAAACTTTCTTACTTTTAGATAATTTTTCAGCTGTAATGTGCAATATATCTTTCTATTTTTAAATTACTATATGTGACAAGGGGAATCTAAAGAGATTCCACCTTGTGATTATTAACAGCTGTCAATGACATACCGTGCTCAAATTTAGAAGTTTTTGCCTAAAACTACGTAACCAAATCCAGAAGAAAATGAGGAGGAAATATGTAGAGAATCTTAAAGATAAAAAAAATTATGCTTTAAAAATAAATTTTTTTGTCCAAATTGTCTTTTCTTGCTCGGAAATGTTCTGAATTGTGAATTTTGTCACGGGTCTAGACGACAATCTCGATCCATGCGTGCCAATCAGTACAATAATCAACGACTCAAATATACCACATGAGCGGAAGAATGTAATTAACTTATCGAGTTACTAAGCCTTTAGTAAATCTGGCTGTAAGTAGACTCGCAATCAGAGTACACAAACTAGATGTTCTCATAATTCTCCTTGCCGTCATTATTAGCTTACAGTTAATTCTTGAATTACGTATCTGTAAATGTTCTAAAATTAGGTATGATTTGCATCAAAATATTGTAGTTTTATTTGAACTTTTCGAATAAATTTAAAATTTCTTACAATATCCGATTTAGAATATGTTTAGTAGTTGATGGACATTATAAATCTAGCAATCACTGAAATAAATATACATACTGCCAACAAT
This sequence comes from Nephila pilipes, assembly GCA_019974015.1. Classification (NCBI taxonomy): domain Eukaryota; kingdom Metazoa; phylum Arthropoda; class Arachnida; order Araneae; family Nephilidae; genus Nephila; species Nephila pilipes. The sequence continues at coordinate 312,237 of BMAW01061153.1, forward strand.
TCTTTCGACTAGCATGACAGTTACTTTCACGAATAATTACGAATTGTTTCAGATTTTTTTTTTTTTTTTTCTTCTTAATTCTTGGGAAAAAAGATGCAGAAAATATGGCAAGAATTACTATAACTCGACATAAATAGTATAGATAAATGTCTAATTAATAAACATTTTTAAAAAAGGACATATTGAAATATATGTGTTTAGTATTTAATGAAGAATATAAATCGTGCTCTCTTTAAAATAAATATGCATCAAGTTTATTAACAATTCTTTCAGCTAAGCTAAAAATTAATTTTCATGAATAATTATAATTTGTTTCAGAAAGGTTGTTTTTTGTTGTTGTTGTAATTCATGATAGTAACAAATAATATAAAAAAAAATTTAAGTTAATTCCTACTTAGGTCAACAAAGAAATTTTTTATTTTAGTTACTTTTATTAAATAATTACAATTAATATAATATGTATATACATATGACAGAATCACAATATTAAGTGGCAAAAGAAAAAAAAAAAAAAATTCCCAGCGATCTACACGCTTCGTCACTGACGGTATTTATTCCTAAATTTATATTCTGCTAATTATCTTATATAAGAGAATTTTTTTCTTCCATATAAAATTAAAATTAATTGTTTGAAAATCAAATGAAAAAAGAATTATGCTTCGACAGAAAGGCATGAAGATTCAACGCCGACTCCCTACCACCTTTCCCATTGTAAGACAAATGACATAGTAGAAGCATTGGCTTGTTTCTTAATTCATCCTGTAAATTAAATGCTTGGAATACAGTTTAGCCCAACCACCCTAGGCGACAGAAATTATTTGGCGGTATTTTGCCAAATGTGGCTACTCTGGTCCGCTTCGCGGACTTAACAATCAGCAAAAAAAAAAATCGCCAAGTTTGGCAATTTTTAAAATCACGCCAAGCGGTTGGGTTAAACTGCATTTTCACCAATTAAACTTAATTAAATGAATTAATATTCGAAAAAACTGTATTAACATGAAGTGTCACTCACTACAAGTTTAAAAAAATGTATTTGAACTTGAGTGAATGAATAAGAAGTATTTTATTAACGATTGAAAATTTGAACTAGATATATAGAGAGAGGTTATGAGCTATTAGTAGGAATTTAAAAAATGGCGCAGAAAAATATGACAAGAGTTGCTATAATACAATATAAGCAGTATAGAAATATCTTAAAACAATATTCAAAGAAAAGAGATTCAAACTTTCATTTTTTTAAAATATATTACACCCTTACATTTTTTTTCTTCTTTACCTTGGTTACGTACCCATCTAATTGGCGTCTGAAAAGTTTGAAAAGAGCTTAAACTTTTACCAGGTTTGTTTAATTAATTTGCAATTGCCAAAACGTCAATTATACATTTTTAATCCCTTAAAATGACGGTCAGTAATTACCAATTATTACTCAAGCGTATAGCCGCAAGAAATTCTCAAATTAGAAATTGCTCTCCTTTTTGTCTAGGGAAATGAATGTTTCGGTATAAGGAATTAGTAATAGTAGGGGACCTAATCCGCACTTCAGCGAGCGAGAGTTTGGAGTAATCTTATTAACAGTGGAAGGCAAACTTAGGGGAGATTTTCGTAAATGGGAGAGCATCCTCCAATTAAAACAGTCAAACCAACTGGAAATTGATTTCCCATGCTCGGGGAAGAATTTTTGGCTTTGTTATGCAAATATGAAGAGATTTCAACTGCGCATTATGAAGAAAAGATATTAAAACGCAATTCGGAGCGAGAGCGGATTTGCGGCGTGACATAGAAGTTCACTTTTTGAGTGAGTGCTGAAAGTAATATAGGATTAGAATTCTACGTTCTTTAAAAATAAGAATGTTCGAAGAATTAATTGAGCCTTTCTTGAGTTAAGCTGAAAATATTTTGGTTGTCGACACTTCTTAAAAGTTACGATGGAGGATTATGTAGGATTTTTTTTTTCTTACATAACTCTGAAGTCCTATTATAGACGTAATTGCATGTCTCTCTCCAAGTTCTTTATAATCTGCTTACATACGAAATTCACAAATCAAAACAACAAATGTGAAGAATTGGGACATTATTATAAAAATACCAGAAATTTTAATATTTCATCGCTATGGTTCTAATAAAATACTTTAAATATATATATATATATATATATATATATATAAATTTATGTACTAATTTCTAATTCCGCAAAATGTGTTTAGTATTCTATATAAGAATTTTAATTTTTGGAATGATACATAACATATACATGATAATAGTATTAGATAATTACATACCGTATTTTTTTTTCTCCTCAGCTAAGTAGCTTCAATTATTCATTCGTCATTATTAAAATTCGAGCATAAAAGTGTTTCAGTTGTGTTCAAGTTAAAAATAACAACTATACTTACTATAACTTATTTTCTTTTTCTTGCTTATTTTAAAAAGTTTCAAAAATTTAAAGTGTAGAGAGAAAGAATGATTTTGCGATTGTATTTCATATATGAGCACATTTGTAAAATCGTTTTTTATTTCAAACAGGTGTTTGAGTTTTTTTTTAGCCAACTTGTATTTATTTTTTTCACAAATATTCCTGCCTAGAAGAATTTTAAAGAAGCTGATAAATAAGACGTATCCGATTTTTAAATTAAGAATTCCATTAATTTTTTATTTACTAGAAATTATTAAATTTGATCAAAGTTTTAATAATGGGGAATAAAAAATGAAATAATCATCCCGACCGAAATATTATATTTTGAAAACTGTTCCTACCGATTCATTTATTATACACGTGTAAGTTTAATTTCATTCAAAATAATAAGTCTGTTTCTCAATAACACATGCTAAAAAATAAAGCAGTGAAACATACATCCAGGAGAATTTTAAAAAATTATAATAATTTGAATTTTTTTTAAAATTCATTGTTGTAAAAAACAGTTTCTGTATAAGCGAAAATTTAAATTAATAAAATGACATTTTTCTTCTTTGTATGAAATGTTTGTTTTCTTCTTAAAAACAATGTCATTTTTTTTTTGATTCTAGGTAATATTCATTGTATCTTTCGTGTTAAGGCTTTCCGTCTACGCCATTTTGATTTCGTGAATGTAAGTTTGATCTTATGGAACTTCTGGTGCGTCCTCAAATCTTTACTGTTTTATCTAAAACGAAAGCAAAAAAAAGCATCCGAAAGAACAAAAAATAATGAAAGTTTCTACGGAATTACATTTTCCCCTCTGATTTTTGAAACTATTTGAGAACTGTTTTAAAAAAATCGGAAAACCAACAAAAGAAACTTTAAAATATTTTTAAAAATCGGACAAAAATGTAATTCTGCAGAAACCTTCGTTTTTTTTTTTTTGCTCTTTCAGGTGCACTTTTTTGGATTTGGATGGATAAAATAGTAAAGATTTGAAGACAGTAGAAAAATTCCTTTGGATTAACTATGCGTTCACGAAATCAAAATGGCCAGCATACAATAGCCTTAATTATTATATGTGACATATAATATTTATCGAATATCATGAATGAAAAATGCAGATTCTTTTAAAATCAAAACTACTGGTTAACATTTTTTTTAATAGTTAGTAATTTTTACACTTCAGTACGAATGAAGTTCCTTATTACTTTTCTATCACAATAGAAAGCATTTTTCTTTTTACAACTGCGTCTAAGATCGACGCAGGCTCCATTTTAATAAAAATGTAGAAATAAATAAGCTCTTGGGCTTGAAAAAAATCAAAATAAATACTTTATTTCAAGTTGTTTTCCTAAATTCAAATCCCAGAATTTCTATTCGAATATATTGTTAGTTTTTCGACGGGAATACGAGTACAAATAAGTTTAGGATGAACAAAATATTGAAATATAATTTAAATATAATAATGATTATATTTTAAAAAAATACTTTACTAACATTTCTTTGAACTACAGCTTTAAAAATAAATTATTCTTTGTTTAAGAAAAAACAAGGAAATATGAAAATAAAATCATACCGACAATAAAGAAGAAAAATAGAATTATACTATCAATGATCGTCAAACGAACATAAGTAAAGTTTCAGCCCACGTTTAAGGAAAAATATTATGAAAATACAATGTATTTGAATTATCTGGAAAAAATTAATTCAAATATTTTGCCTACTTGAATCTTTCTGTCTCTAAGTAAATTTCACATTTTTTTTAATTGAAAAAGAGTACTATACAATAACAATGGTTTTCGAATGAGGGAAACTCAAGCAAGAGTTTGGTGCAAATGTTATTCAAACATGTTACATTCCTCTATGGCAGGGGTGGGCAAACTGTTACATACCACGTGCCAATTTTTTGACAGATGAGTTCAGATGCGCTATAAAACTCGAACATTTTTTATGCTGTCTTAGTTTATAGTACGGGGTTGGTAAATAGCGGTAAGGATAGAATCTGCCTTGTGTTTAAGACATAATAACTTAATTAATGTAGTTAAATTAATTAATTCACACACCACAGTTTAACGAAGCACCAATCTGTAATAGTCAAGAATGATCTGTAGGAGAGAGTGATTACTTCGTGATGGGGCCTAACCGTCCAGAGAGTCTCGTCTCGTTCAACTTGTTTCCACCCTTGCAGCTCCCTTTTAAACAAGGATAGAACTCACTTGACTTCCATCTCCCCTTGATCCTTTTTTCAAGTCCTGTTTCCATTGTCATGCCACTTTAGACGAAGCAAAAGCCGCTGTTTAGCTGTTGGATCTTCAAATCGCGTAGATTACTCGATGGTGAAGATAGTTCTAAACCAAAATTGTTGACACTGAGAGAGATATCAGTTTGAAACTTCTATTTAACTGTTCCCTCTCTGCTTACTAGAAGAAATCCTGGGTCTAGAGTATGTTTAATAAACTTGTTATACAGAAGTATTTTTATCGACATATTTAACTTTTTAAAATGATTTAATTATTGTACGTAAAAAATATCTATCACAACACAGAAACATTAATTACCATTAATGAAACTTTTTAGCCTATTTGGATTTCGCTAGTCTTTTAATGTTGGTGTTAAATTTGTTTCTGAGAGAATTCTTCAAATATGAATGTTATTTGAAACCTTGTTTTGCTTTTAACCAATATCATTAATGAAAATAAATGCCCGTTCACATCTGTATGCAGTTCCAATATATAATTTTTTGCAAATTTTCTTAGTTCATAGAAATGTTCACTCGGTAATGAATGCCTGAAATTGGTTATGTCAGAAGCGTTTTCATCTGGGAAAAGCATATCAAATTTTATTTTTAAGAACGACTTTGTTTTTAAATCAATCGATTCCATTTTTATGTTACTAGTCTGTATTATGTTCACAGAGGTATTATAAAGGCGATAATGAAGTTCTCTTCTTTACCAAAATCATGAAAATGACTTTAATATCTTGATTTTTCTGTCATACCTTTATTTTTTTTATATATATTTGATCAAATAGCTAGTATTTGAGTACATTCACTCTACCCTTTCAAGCATGGAAATTGACTCAAAGTTTCATTATCTACACTGCTAGCCTTTAAAATTGCAACACCAGGAAGGAATGATCTGACGAACGTCAAAATCACATGAAAGGAAGACGTTAGGATATGCAAATGACTAGTGGCTTTCAGATGATGTAAGAGGGAGAAACGACATCTAAAGCACTGCATTAAGGAGGAGCTGTGTATTAGATTTCTTATTCGGAAAGTGTTTTGTAAGGTATGAGTTTGTTCAGAATAAAGTGTTACACCTCGAACAAGAAGAAATGTTTACCAGCAAATGTCTAGATTTGATAGAAGCAGGATCGTTGCCTATCGAGAGTGTAGATAATCACTCTGTGATATAACCGTCACTCTGGTTGATATCTAACCTCTGTCATGTGAATATGGAATCAATTGGTAGCTGAGAGTCCTAATGAACGGTATGCAGGATCTCCACGCTCTCCCATGACTAATGCCCGAGAGGACAGAGATATTATACGATGGGCCCTGCAAAACCGTACAACCACATCACGGACTATTAGTCAGGAAATGGACATGTTTGCAGTACGCTAAGTATTCGCTTGCAGCATCGTGAACAGTCAGCAAGACGACCGTTACTTCGACTTCCTTTGATAATGCAGCACAAAGAGGTACGCCGACTCTAGTGCGCCGAACGACAAAGCTGGATACAGGAGTGGCACAATGACGTCTTTTCAGACGAGTCCCGGTTCTGTGTGCAGTAATCTGATAGCCGTATCTGATAGTCTGGAGGCTCCGAGGAGACCACTCGTCGCCTGCTTGCATTCGATATAGGCATAGGGGCCCTGCATCTGGTGTGATAGTTTGGGTTGCCATTGAGTAAACGCTATGCACATCTCTAGTTCGGATCGACGGTAATTTGAACTCAGATCGTTACATATCTGACAACTTACATGCAATGGCTGTGCTCTATTTACGAGACCTGATAACGCCATCTTCCACAAGATAATGAAAGACCGTATGCTGCACGCCATGTTGTGACTTCCCTCAATACACAGGGTGTTCGACCTGGCTTGCACCGTCTCCAGAACTGTTACTCATTGAAAACATCTGGTTATGGGTTGCTGAGAGACTAGCCCATTACCCCTCTCCAGCTAATATGGTAAATGAAGTGTGGTATAGACTTGAAGCAGCATATAATGACTTGCCCGTTTTTGTTATTCAAGCCCAGTTCAATTCCATATCTAACCGGATAAGGGCCATTTTGGCTGCCAGGAATGGAAGCTGTTTCTACAAATTTCGCATCCCTGTAAACCTCCAAACTGCTTGTAAATTTAATAATTTTGTCTTCATGCCATACTGTTTATTTACAATAAATAATTTTTTTGTATATGTTTTCCTTCACGGTGTTGCAATTTTAATGACCAGCAGTGTAATTGAGAGACGAACAGCTTTAATTTTATTTCAAAAAGAAACTGATGGTATTTGCTAAGCTAGGAAATAATTTATTCAGTCTTGTAGTTATAAATTTAGATCATTGAGAGGATTAGTAATATCAACTAACTCTAGATAGTCAGTGGGCTTCACAATGGATGTTAAGATTACCATATTCCAAATCTAACAAATCATAATATTCTTTGATTTCTCGTCCGTTTAATGCTCAAGTTCTAATTTTATTGACACATTCCGAAACTGGTGACATAGCATATAGCACATTTAAAGTTTGGCACACAGTGCCTCTTATAATGCAAAGTTATTTTAGTTTAGGATGATTTAAAAAATTATCAAGCAGAGTTACTGTGTCATTGACTATTTGTTATTGATGGCTCTCCGCAACTAACCACCTTGATAAATTTGCTATAATTTACTTATGCATTTTCTAGACATTTTTTACCTAATCATATATAACAATATATATATATATATATATATATATATATATATATATGAAACATCAAACATGTCAGTTGATTCATCCAAAGTTAGAAAAAAGAAAATACAAGAATGAACAAGGACTTCCAATTACTTTCATGCATCTTGAGCGAGTGCCTTGATACGTCTCATAAGTTTCTGCCTAGATACAGCAATTTCGTATGGCCGTAGTAGTCTAGTGGTTCAGGCAGCGGACTCGTGGCCGGCGGTTTCCGTCGAATCTTAGATTCTAGCCTTAATGCCACAAAATATCCACCGTGTAGCCAGGGTTGATGCACGTTAAATCTGTCGTGGCTCAAAGTCCTCCCCATGGCGTGGTGTGCAAGTTATGAGATGGGGGTGCCAGCTCAGGTGTTGTCCTCGTCACCTTACCGAAGTTCAAAATTACGAGCTTCGCAGCCAATAGCCCTCGTGTTGCTTCCAGTGCGGCGTTAGCACAACCTGCTATTTCGTCTACTTTCTTCCTCTCTCATCAAGATGGCGTGTAAATATTTGGAGACAAGGAATAACAATTTCTTCTCCGTCAGAAGAATATTTTTTTTCGCCATTGCTAAAACAATTTCATATAACGTCTTCTGTTATTGCTAAGTATATATATATATATATATATATATATATATACTTTAGAAAATATGTTTTATGTCCTGATTTCTTCCTTGTCCTTAGTCACATTTTCTTTTTGCAATTCAGAACAAATTTCATTTTTTCTTCTGTTTAAAGGCTGATGCTGCGTTTTATAGTGTCTATTAAGATTCAAGTTTTCTTTTATGCAAAAAAAGTATTTTAACAAGCACTGCAAAAAGGTTTTTCCTAATGAATTTGGTGTAAATAATAACTCATTTTCCCACTGCTCATTAAATTCATGCCTATTATCAATTTCCGCGCTTCTCTTGGCAGTTTCATTTTGCATTGTAATTAATAAATATAATTAAAAGGCATAGAAAAGTACAAAACTACAAAAATATTGAAAAAGAACAAAGTGAGCACATAGTTTTTAAAACAGAATATCCCTGACTGAAGATCTATAAACTTACACTTCAGACTACGGTAATTAAAACGAAATAACTCAAGTATGAGGTGCTTACAAAAGAATATCCTTGACTTTGAAGAGTTAGAGACATATACTTATACTTTCAGATTTCGGTATTAAAACGAAATAATCCCAATACAAGGTGTTTTTAAAAGAAAATCCCCGACTTTGAAGAGCTACAATTACAAAACTAAGAAAGTCACAACCTTTGGGGACAAATTAAATTAAAAATCACTGTTTAAAATTTACAAAATTATGAATGTTCAGCATGACTACTTCCAGAAACACGAATGACATCTGGTGATACGATACGGTGGATTGATCGTTGAGCAGATGGTGACTTTGCTTTTATATCAGTGGCCTTCAAAAAGACACGATTTAACTGCCTGTTTTTGTTTTTTTTTCTCTTTGGGGCTACTTAAAAAATAAAGTGTTTTGTTCCACTACTACTGGCCAACATCGACGAACGGAAAGCGTCAATAACTACAGTAACTGCGAAAATCATGAAAAAAGTACGGCATGAGTTCTATTATCGACTGGATATCGTTCATATTTCTAGGTGTGGTAAATGAACATTTGCAATTTTATAAAATTTAAAAGATTGGTTTTAGTTTAATTTGTCTAAAACAAGGTTGTAACTCTTTTGGTTTTGCAATAGTAGCTCTTCTAATTCTGCATTTTCTGTTATAAACTCTCTGCATATTGGGAATGAATAGGTTCAAGGTTGGTTTTATTAGCGTCACACTAGAAAAAAACTCGACGGCTACTCGAAGGCAGAATGCCCAAGGGGACCGACTTCACCCAAAGGGCTTAGAGCTACTAACTTGCATCCCGAGAGGCAATCACCCTCACACTCAGCATTTATTGGTAAAAAGGAAAAAAAATAATAGTAAAAGGAGAGATATAGCAGTACATGTTGAACCAAAGAACAAAAAGTTATACAAAATTTCAAAATTCGAAAGAAGTTCATAGTTCTAATATTTCCAATTTTTTCGATGACAGACGGACTTCATTTTTTTTGAACCTCTGTCAAGTAATGAGGATCACACTTGAAGTGGCACCCCCTCTCCTTCTATATAACGCCAATGGAAGGACTTTGATCCTCGACAGATTCAACGGGCATCAGCACCAGCTACATGGTTGGTCTTTAGTGGCATCAAGGCTCAAACCTACGACTCGATGAAAAGCGCTAGCCTCGAGTCTGCGATCGTGACTACTAGGCTACTGGGACCACCAGGAATGAATAATCAATAAATTAAACTAATCAATCAATTATTTCTCATTGGCAAGTGCATTTTCCTGCATAAATCGATTACTAAGCAGTTGCTATTATTAGTTTCAATGAACATCAGATTCAAACATAAGCACAAAAATTCAACTCATTTGATTTTATAATCTGAGAAGAATATAATTACAGCAGAAACTTGTTGAGTCGTACTTCTTTAACTCTGATCTCTGGATAATTTTTTTGCTCTGTTTTTCAGATTTGAGAAGCGATCTGCAAATTTTCAATTGACAATTATTTATTAACCAATACGTCATCCCCCTATTTTGAAAAATTATTTTCTTTCATTATTACTTATAACCACTTTGAATGTATGAAAGGAAAGTATGTGTTTGTGGGAAAACTTAGCAAAGTTTTTTGCGCAAAATTAAGAAAATCTTTGCTACATTTCCTATCACCAGTGACAAATGGCATACGATACTAAAAATACGACAAAATAACTTTAACTCGTATTTTCTATTGTCTAAATAGAAAATACGACAAAATAACTTTAAATGTGTATTGTTCACAAAGTAGGCATTTTTATTTTCTGTGAATAAGATTCATATTCTGTTTGTTTTTGACAGGTAATGTTTTTCTCTATCATATCGGGGGATATTTTCCTATATCCCCTGATATAATAGAGAAAAACATTATCTGTCAAAACATTACCTGATATTGCCGGTCGAGGGAAGACTCATGACCGGCGGCCTTTCGAGCCCTCGACCATTGTGTCCGAAGAAAACTTGTCCAGTCGCTTTTTAGCATTGTTCTTATCAAACTTTATCCGCCTAAATGGTGACCCAAGACTTGAACACTAGATGGCAGTATAGCCTAGAAATACTGGTTGCATATACCCCCGACGCAAAAACTTGTCTTTGTTTGTCTAACTAAAATAACAGCACATAAATGACAACGAGTGACAACAGGTTACGGAGCTTGCGTCAAATAGACTCGCCACTCAACTAGAGAGAGCCGATGACATCAAATAGAAACTGCCCCCAAAGCGAAACTTTATCCAATAGGGTGGGGATGTGCATCAATAGCTGTAATGACTGGAAAAGCGATCTTCTCTTTAAATATCATTCAGAATGTTTCCCTTCGTATCATCACGATGGTACTAGAGGAGGGTTTTCTTCAACAACTGCCTTCCTCGCTATGCGGTTGAAAAATTATCTGACAATGACGGAGTGGAAAACTGCATCCATTGAATGTTCAAAGTGAAGATGATTTTTGTTTGTTTGTTATGTTCTATTCCCTTCCTTCCGATTCCCCCATTAACCGAATTTCGATATCCTAATTAATCCGACTTAACGAGGACTAATTATTTTATGTAATAACACATTTTTTTTTTTAAAAAAAAATGTTTATTTGGTTTTTAAATGCAGGAAAAGAAATGAAAATTTGGAAATTTATAAATAATACAAGAGTTTAAAAGTGCTTGATGAGTTAATTAATTGATCATAATAAAAAGCTATTAAAATTTAATTTATTTAAGGCAACATTTTTCTCAGCTATAAACACAATGTAATTCAATTATTCAACGTTTCATTCAGTATTATAAGCTATTAGAAGGTATTATTTTGCATGAAAACTGAGAAGGAAGAGGACTTTTGCTCAAAGATGTTATAAGTTTTAAAAAAATGGAACTGCAGAAAGAATAAGGAATAGTTAAATTTTTTATTACCTACATTTTTCAGATAACAATAAAACAAAATTAAAAAGCACTTTATGCTTAATATCAAAAGAAGCGAAAATATGAGATTTTTCGGATGACAATGAGTTTCATTAAAGAATATGTTTTTTTTTCTTTTGCCGAAAGCAATGTCGCACGCTCTTCGAATAAAGAATCATGAGTTTATCAATCATGGACCGGAAAATTATCTTACATTCCTGTAAAATATAATTCTCCAGGGATAAATTGTTTCTGGAGATGATTAGTGATAATATTATAAAATAATTCTCCCAAAAATTCCCGAACATATTCTGTATTGTTCATCTTTTGAAAAATATACGGGTTAATTTAATAATGCTGAAAATCCATCAAAAAGGTCTCTGTCGGAAAGGAAGTCAGACCCTTGAAGAACACGATGTTTCCACGAGAAGGGTTTCATTCCAATTGTTGTAACGTAAGGGTCCCAACAGGTCTAAGGATTCCATATCTATAAACACTGAGTCATCAGTGATTCATTCTCGGTGATGCACAGATCAATATAACTATTGAATAATACCAGCCCAAAACCATCACTCTGTCTCCCCTAAATCGGACACCTTCGAGCGCAAGAAACCAAAAGCCTCGAAACTCGTGTTACTATGAAATCGTATTTAAATTGAGAAATCTTCTGTCCATTTACATTAAAATCGAATTTTTTTTTTATGTATGGCTGCATGTCTATTATATTTTTATGATTTTCAGTTAACATTTTTAATTTCCAAACACCGATTCCATAACCTGAAATAAACATTTTGAGATACTCCGAAGAATTCTTCATCAATGCATTGCATTGGGCCAATTTCTGAATGATCGATGACCCTTTAGATTACCGATTTGGATAAGTAAAGCTGCTGGAAGTATTGGACGCACGCCTGTTTTCTCTAATCTCCTCCTATATAACGTATACGGCAGGTCACTTTTCGCTTGTTATCGAAAACAAGTAGATTTTATTACGAAATTTTCGTGATTCCCAAGTTTGTGAAAGTGACAATTTTTTTCTTTTTTCGAATTCCTTCATTTCATGTTTGTTAAACTAGTAATCGATTACTTGATTTTTTCTCAAAGAACTCTAACTTTGTTGGAGTGTGTATATCAACAACAGTTGAATTTCTATAACTATTTAAAAAGCCTAGCTATGCTAAAAATAGTACATCTTAGTCATATTATATTGATCCAAAATATTTTCGTGGTATTTGTATTAGTCTATTTTTACTCATAATATCTGTAGAATTAGAGCTTGAGAAATATAAATTTCCTTAAAATTTGTCGTATACGGACAATAATTTGTATTCCTAACATTCAAAACATATGCTTTGAATTGATATAAATAATTTATTTGTATTACGTTTTTCGTAGTTTATTATCTTTCAATATTTTTTTTTTAAGAATTTCGGAGGGCCATTTTCCTTTTGGCTATTTTAAGTGATTCGATGTTAAGTTTCAGAAAGATTAGAAAGAAATGCCCTAGTCTCCTCCCTTCCTCCCCGGCCTTTTAAGAAAATTCTACTTTTTTCTGAAGAAATTTTTTTACTCATTCACCAATGCATTTTTGCTCCTCTTTAATTTTTAACGACTATCGAGTCATCAGTATGTTATAAGCAATATACACTCATTGCCATAAAATTGTTATTGATTGGGATTGTTATGAAACTTGGCATGAAGGTACGTGTCAAACAGATATGTAAATTATTAGAAACGCAGCGTGACTGCGCATTGCGTATCATCAGAGAGAGTTGAACTTCGTTCTCCTTGGATTATGAAACAGGTAAACAGAGCCTGTTTGCGTATATTTAATCTGTTGTAGAAGGACTCTCTTTAACTAGAGATACTATTACGCCTTTGAGGACAATATGAACAGCTGTCAGAGTTCGAGAGGGGAAGAATCATAAGGAAAATGGAGACCGAGTGATCAGCTCATCGAGTAGCTCGTCCCCTACGCCGTTCTGAACTTTATTATGAGGAGGTGTTAGAACCAATGGACCAGAGAGAAGTCTGTTACACGAAGACCAGGCTCTGGACATCCTCGACAGACCAATAATCGAGAAGATTGTTACATCATATGACACACACGCATAGCACTAACTGTCTCATTGTCCACCAACCATACACAGGCAGCACATTCACTATGGGCCTTTGTGTCAGTCCGTACCATTGCATGGCACCTGACTGAAGGACATTTGCAATCGCAGCGCCCATTACGTGTACTGCCATTGACACCCATTCACCGTCGCCTCCGTTTGGTGTGTTGTAGCCCTCGAAGGGATTGGACTACCACCGAATGGAATTTGGTCGTCTTTAGCGACGAATCCAGGTTCAATTTGGTCAGTGATGACAATCGTGTACGTGTATGGAGGCTCTTGGTGAACGTCTCAATCCTGCCTTCGTTGTACAGTGGCACATCGCTCTCATAAGTGGTGTGATGGTATGGGGTGTCATCGCATACTACACATGGTCACCCCTTATATTGATCTACGACACCATGACACCCCAGAGGTACGTTCGTGGTATTCTTTAGCCACATGTGTTGCCACTCATGGCAGAACTCCCAGAAGCCATTTTTCAACGGGACAATGCTCGCCCACACATAGCAAGGCTTTCACAAGAATGCCTCAGTTATATTTCCACCCTTCCTTGGCCTGCTCGATCCTCAGATTTGTCACGAATCGAGCATATCTTGAATCATTTAGAAGGGCAAGTTGGATAGTCTACGAGTTTGGTCGAATTAAAGGTGCGTTTACAGCAACTGTGGGACTAGATGTCGCAAGACATCATACGCGACTTGTATGCCTTAATGCACCGACCGCATCACATCATTCATTCATGCTAGAAAGTGCCATCAGGTTTTAAAACCTCCATTCATTTATAATTTTTCCTTCAATAAAAGATAATTTTGCTTTGATTTTGTAATTACTTACATCAACGTTATACTGATGTATGTAAAATTTCGTTTTATTCTAACAACTCTTTCTTGGTATGCAAATTTTTATGTCAATGAGTGTATTTTAATACTGTCTATATTTTAAATTTATTTAGTCCCTTCACGTAATCTTTCTGTAATCATTCTATTGCATCTACTGGTAGTACCTCCTATTAACAACTTCCTTGTTTAAAAAGAAGTCAACTTATATTTCTGCATGTTTCTACTATCATTTTATTGCGTCTATAACGTGCATCAACTCTCTCTTGATTAAAACATCTTATTTATAAATTTGATTGCTTGTTAAACATATCTACACCATTGATTGTATTGGTCTAAAGTATTTTTACTGCTTTCACTGATGAGTGGAAGGATCCGTAAGCAAATTCCTGCCTTAAAAAAATCAAAATAATATTTTTGGTGAATTATTTTCGAAAACCGTTTTTTCCAAAATTTTTCATCCTCAACAGATATCAGGAGTATCGAATTAATTATAGACTTGTTTTTTTAAAACTTGTTTTCTTGAAATTAATCATTTTTTTTAAATAATATTCTTTCATGTTTAAAAATATTTTCTTAATTAATGATGTAGTAGAGATGTTAATGTATACTTATTTGAAAATAGCACTACAAAATTGTTAATTTTGAATTTTTTTTTTAAAAAACTAATCATTTCGTCCAGAAATCTATTTATTCATATGATACAGTGTTCATATGGAAAAAGGAATGAACATTTGATACCCTTTTAAGAAATGAATACGGAAAAATATAAATTAGTGGGATTT
This sequence comes from Nephila pilipes, assembly GCA_019974015.1. NCBI lineage: Eukaryota > Metazoa > Arthropoda > Arachnida > Araneae > Nephilidae > Nephila > Nephila pilipes. The sequence goes on from BMAW01061153.1 coordinate 327,308, forward strand.
TAAACAAATTTTCAACTGCACAATCAGTGAGCGCGAATTTTAATTCCCTCCTTTCATTTTTATTTAGGATTTTCATTCTCTTGAGCATAGTTCTGATGCATATTTCGTCACGATCTGTGCGTGTTTGTGATTATTTATTATTATTAACAAAATTTTTGGAGAACATTATAATTCATTGTTCCTCATCAAAAAATAATGCTAAAATACTTTTCTAAATTTTATAGTTATTGATACACATTAATTATGTATTTTTGTTAAGTATTATTACTTAATAAATGTTTTATGCTTGGTAGTTGTATAGTTATATTTTTAAATTTCTTCGTGAGAAGATATTAAATGTGACTTTCAGTATTATTGAATTTGAAATTTCTGTAAAACATTTAATCATTGGTTACATATTAATGAAGAAAACTTTGACGATTTTTATTTTATAAATTCCATTTTTTTTGAAAAAATAAATAATTTTATCATAGAAGCTGTAAAAAATTTTTAAATTAATAAACTACAGGCTTCGTCCTCGCTGGTTTTAAATTTAACTTTTTCATTTCGCTATTTTATTTACTAAATAATTCTTTCCTTAAATTTTGTTGAAAATATTATTTATAAACTGTCTGTCGATTTAAAAAAAAAAAAATACAATCCTACTTATCTGGATCTTATTAATTCATCCGAATGAATGAATTTATCGGCGAATATACTGTAAAAGGCAAAAATTGAAGAAAGAATTTTGAATGTAGTATATGGTAAAAAAGGATATTTGAATTATTTTTACAAAAATGTTCTACTTTTTTGTAATTTACATAAAGAAATAATATAAATATCATCTAAAATCTTAATTGTTTGACTAGAAAATATAAAATTCTTATTACCTTGGTCGTGAATTAAAAAAAAAATGTTAAGGCTCCAATCTACCAACCATCATGATTTAATGAACGTAATGTTACTCTTATGGAGTTTCTATATATACTACCGTCCTCAAATATACACTATTATACTCATATCTATTGAAATGGAAAAAAAAAAAGGCACCCGAAAGATAAAAAATAGTGAAGGTTTCTGCAGAATTACATTTTCCCTCCAGCTTTTAAGAGTATTTTTACCCATATTTTAATTATTGTTTGAGGATTTACCGGTCTTTAAATAACATTCTAAAATGTTTTCAGAAATCGGAGAGAAAATGGAATTCAGCAGATACCTTCGTTACTTTTTGCCCTTTCGAATGCACTTTTTTGCCCTTTCAAATACATAGAATAGAAAAGATTCAAGGACGGTTGTAGAAATTCCATAGGATTAACATTATGTCCACGATGACCGGTAGACGGGAGCCTTAATCAATTTAAAAACGAATGGAAATGATGCAAATATAACACATCAATCAATAACTCCCGAGACTAACCCAGAGATGGCGCTCGTAGTAAACCAGTAACCAGGTCTTTCTAGAGTACTAACCTTTGCTTGAAACGTGTCAAAATTTTAAGTCGATCGGACCAGAAACAGCTGAGTTATCGAGGTTGGAGTAAAGTCGTTTTGTAGTTTGTTTAAAAAATGGAAAAAACCGAGTTTCGTGTTGTGATAAAACATTGTTTTTTAATGGGTAAAAACACCGTGCAAGCGAAACAATGGATTGAAAAATGTTACCCAGACTCTTGTCCATCAAAAGCAACGATTTGTCGGTGGTTTGCCGAGTTTAAACGTGGTCGTACCGACACAAATGACGCGGAACGCTCGGGTAGACCTGTGGAAGTCGTTACACCGGAAAATGTGAGTGAAGTGACAAAAATTATAATGAAAGATCGTAAAGTGAAGCTCCGTGAGATTGCTGAGATGACACAGATATCATATGGAAGTGTATTTACTATCCTTCATGAAAAATTGAGCATGAAAAAGGTTTTTTCCAAGTGGGTGCCGCGATTGCTTTCGATGGAACAAAAACAGCAACGAGTCGATGATTCAGAAAGCTGTTTATCGCTATTTACTCGCAACAAAAAAGATTTGCG
>BMAW01061153.1:329404-361909 GCA_019974015.1 Nephila pilipes
AAGATTTGGAAAAGCGTTGTAACGATTGTATCACCCTAAAAGGTGATTGACAAAAGGTGTTATGTTGATGAATAAAAAAAAATTTTGCAAAAAAATGTTGTTTTCAATGTTAGTCTCGGGACGTATTGATCCATTTGTTATTTTATACAGGATGAGCAGAAGACAACTATTTTCTAGAAAATGAGGAAAAATGAATTAAAAAAATATTTAAAATAAGAAATGTAATATGTTAGAAAAAGTATTTTATTTTATCGCTGAAATTATTTTTAATTATTTTTTCCTTCTTCCAGGATTTGAAATAACTTGAAAGCTCGTATTTGTTTTGCATTATTTAATGTAAATAATTCAAAATTAAATCTTTATATTTACATCAATGTAAAAATAGTGTTTGATTACGCATGTCAACTCATTTAAAAAAACGAAACCCAGAAAAAATTGACATCAAATAACCCTATGAAATAATAAAAAAAAAAACACCACCTTAAACTGTATTTTTTTTTTTTATTATTATTATTATCAATTGTATCGGCCTTTTCAGGTTCCTGCCCATCCTCTATTTTGATTTCGTAAATGAAATATTATTCCTAGGGAATTCATATTTTTGCTTTCGAATCTTTTCTGTGAATATTTGAATGCAAAAAAAGTGCAACCGAAATAGCAAAAAATAGTGGAGACTTCCGCGGAATCGCATTTTCCCTCCGGATTTTCAAAAATATTTTTCCTCTTATTTTAATGATTCGTTTGTGGTTTTTCCGGGCCTTAAAATTATTTTACTATTTTCAAAACTCGAAGGGAAAATTCTATTCCACAGAAACATTTAGAATTTTTTGCTCTTTCGGATTTTTTTTTTTTTTTTTTGGCATTCGAATAGATAAAATAATAAAAATCTGAGGAGGGTAAAAGAAATTCTGTAGGTTTTATATTAAGTTTACAAAATTAAAATGATTGGTAGAGAGAAACCTTTCGAGCTTTAAATTGTTAATGTTAACGCAATAATAATAATAAAAAAGGAGAACATGCTTGAAATTTTTGTGGATAGTTACTACTTTGTGATTATGTTTAGTATTAATATATCCTTATAATCGAAAATTTAATTTTATTTTCTCCTGTTTGAAGACCAAGAAAACTAAAAATCAATAATATTGAAAATAACCATAAGAAGTGCTTTCGTTAAAATTGGAGATCAGCTCTTATTACAGTTTATTTTAAGGCAAATTATTCTACCTTAACCATTTTTGCAATAGTGAAACAATAAAAAAAAGTGAAAAAAAATTCAGTAAATTTGTTACTAGATATATCAGAATCCTCTCTTTTCCAGATATAAAACTTTTTAACTTTTTTTAAAACCTTTTCCAGATTTATATTCCCTCCTGCACAATTTGAAAGAATTTCGAGGGATATAACCATCAAGAAATATTCAATAATATATAATAATAATAATAATATACTCAAGAAATGGGTTTTTTTCATCCTCATCTCATACTAACATATTTTTTATAGTAACAGAATACCACCTGAAAACACTGCGTTTTCTTGTGGATGAATACTGGGTACATATATGTACATCTGACATGAAACCGAATAAAGTAACTCAAAATTTGAAACTTTTTTTTTTTATGATTACTGAACCATGTTTGTTGGTCAAGTATTCTAGATTCCTCTTACAAATGCATTTTTTTAAAATTGTACTTTAATAGATTAAACCAATTATGGAATGCAAAAATAGCATTGACTTACTGAATTGCAAAGAGCTAAATGCATTCTTAATTCAATTTGAAAAGATTCAGATATATTTACTTTTTTTGTAAATAAAAATTTCACACAAACTTCTATTTATTTTACTTATAACCACCATTTCATCATATTTATCGTTTTATTTCCGTTCTCACAGCAAATACTATTAATCAAAATTCTTATTACAAAAAAGGGCCGCATACGAGGCCATAGCCCTTGCCAAACATTCTTTACTGCTTGATTTTTTTCCATCCATTTCATAACTTTCACATATGATGGTCTCAAGAGAGTGATGGAGAGGCCCATAAAATCCGTTGTAAGAAAGTTCCCGAAACGTGTTGACACAAGCGATTTATTTTCTTTTGCTTCTCAATGACGCCTCCCCAATCGTGCTATTTCTGCCTCTGGTCGAGATTATGAACTTCAAGATGGAATGAAATGAGATCGTGGAAAGGAGTGGTGAGAGAACGCGGTAAAAAATTTGTTTGGAAATCAAAGGAACAAAAAGGGATTCATATTTCCTCCACAAGGAGAGGGAAAAAAAATACCCAGAAACTTTGACAAGATCATCGAAAAGACAGTGAAAAAAATTTTTTTTTCGCAAGTTTTATGGGGATTTGAATACCATCGGAATAAAAATGCTTGTCAGAGAGTGTTCGAACAAAAACAGAAACTAATGCATATTTTGTTATAAAATGAAAACAGAAACCACTCTTTTAGGAAGCCTCCGATTTCATCTTCTTAATTGGCCTCTCGTCTGAGGACGTTAACTTAATACGGCGCCTGTCGCCTTTCTATCAAATATGCCGTCATAATTTTGACATTCGATTAAGTGTAACTCATATAAATAAAAATGCAGAAAAAGCTCTCTTTTAACCAGTTATTTTCTTTAAATGTGCCGAACTCAAAGATTAACAATGGTTTAATGGAGAAGCACATAATTTTGTGATGCCCTTCCTTCATTATTTAACTATGTTACCATCTTTTCGTTTCATTAAATAGTAAATAATAAGTTGACTCCAAATGAAGATACGTGCAAGCAAGACAAAAAAAACTTCTTGCACACTAAAGAATACAGAAAGTCTCTCTCTCTCGAATCCCATTTAACACGTCTGTTCTGAATTATGATCAATTAATAAAGTATTAAAATTCACTCGCTCTGATTCAATCATATTTCTCACTAACAAATGCTTAGTATCTTATTTCTTCGACTATGAATCGAATCACTTAGTAAAAATGCGTTCGTTCAACTGATGGCAAGTTCTGGACACAAAGATGGCCATGATCTAAAAATAACACAATTTATTTTTCATGAAATAATTCACACGTTAAGTAAATATTTTTAAAGGGCTGTGGAACCCATTTACATATTCTAACTGCGAAAATTCTAATCCAAATAAAAACAACTTCGTCTTCCATCGGCCAGAACCTACGTCGCAAAGTCAATTCTCCCTTTTCTTCTCTTCGATTTTTCCCAACTCGTTTTTCTCCAAACGATTTCAACATTTCCGTTCTAGTTTTATTAGATGGTCGCCTCGGCAGCACAATGGTTAGCAAGCTTTAGATTTTTTCTCCCAAGGATCCTTACTCACTTCAATCCAAAAGATTAATTACGATGCTTCAATATAATTTACTTTTTACTATCAGGCTATCGTTATCTTCTATCTCCCTTCATTATCTTTTCAATTCTATTTCATTCGTATAGCACTATATTTAACTCAATTCATTCATAAACATCTTTCTTCATCTAATCTAACTAATCAAGTTTCATTTAGGATGGGAAGAAATTGTAATTTTGTGCAATCCAAATTTCTATAAAATCTCCGAGGTTAGTGAAAAGAAAATCGCGAATAGCCCAACATCACAGCTTCAAAAAACCCTTTTTTATTTTTTGAGAAAGAGTAGCATAAGGTTTATATTAAAAGGGACAAAATAAGAAAGTAACTATAAAAATGAAATTTATGTTTTCTGCTCAATACTTTGGAATCTCTTCTCTGCTCCTACATTGGGAAAAATCTTATCAACAGTAAACAGAGTCGAACCATTTCTAATGTCTAGATATCAAACTTTTTTCCAGGAATCTTGAATTTTTATTACATAAACAGTTTCTGTATATCGCGCAAAATTTCTATATATCGAACTGTTTTTGATTTTTTTCTTGTACATTAACTTCATTGTGAGAACCTTACCGATCAGGTTATGTTGAATTACTGCTTTGATCAAGATGAAACCAAAGATAACTATGGCATTAAAGGTCATTTAATTAAAAAAAAGCCACCAAGAAAACAATCAAGGGAAGCATTGTAAGCTGTTCAACATGGTCTGATATTTCTTTCTGACACGTTCCTGAAGAAATATTTACCTCCCTCTCCAAATGAAAGAGAACATTTCTTTGAAACGGCTTCGATAAAATATTATGCTGAAAAAAATATTGGGTACTACTTTGTACAAAATTCAGTAAAAATGTAGTGTTTTTTATGCACAGATACTCAATATGTAGGGAATGTAAATAAATTTGTAAATTACATACATATCTGAAATTTTTTTAATATAAATTTCATTGATAGTTTAATGCTTTAGGTAGTCATTATTCATCAAAAACAAACTATATATGAATATTTAGTTCGAAATTGATTAAATGTTTTCCGTAATTATTTCAGTGCATTGGAATTTCTATCAATCAACCTTTAAGTTTGATATTATAGAGACTCGAATGTTCTTTAAAAACTAAATCAAGATGAATGTGAGTTATACATATGTACACGTATTCGGAATTTGACCGAAGACCAATTTTTTCAACTGTATGAATATTATTGGGGCTGATAATTACTATCAGTATACGGTAAATCGAGTCGAGGTCACACGTACTCCCACTGGTGTGATGTGAAAATTTCGAGAGGGAAGTACCAGCTCACAGGTGTCGTCGTCGTCACTTGACTGAAATTCAAAATGACGAGGTCCGCCGACAATAGCTCTTGTGTGGCTTCTAAGGGCAACGTAAATGCAGAATCATATGTGCATTATTATCATTTTTTGAGAGTTGTTCTTTATGTAAAATATTCAAGCGGCAGAATGTTTGAGTAAAGTAGAATTAGTTTCAAAAGTGATAATTTTTTTTTAATAAACATGTAAATGAAGTACACACACAATTGAAACATATTTATCAAATTACAAATTGAAAAGTGTCTGTAAATATGAAAGCGATCTAAATCAAGAGTATAAAAACGCTATGCTCAGCATTTTTGTGTTTATACCTTATTTCCCTGTACATTTCTCTTAATTTGAAGCAACCGTTAAAAAAAATGAATGAATTGATCCATGAAATGTGAGTTTGTTGTTGCCTTCATCAACACAGTTCACGTTTAAACGTAAACTTTTTAAAATCAAAAAACGGCAAGAAACACATTAGTCTACTTTTATAATCACCGATACAAACACAAAGCTCTATTTATAATTAAAAAACAAATTATGCTCTCTCGTAAACTTCCTCTGCAATCAGTAATAAACATTTTTCACGGTTCAAATATTTTCATCGCATATGGTGTTTAATGCATAGATTTTTGAAAATGTGTAGTGAACAAAATAAATAAACATTTTATTTTAACTTATTTTTATTTTCCCTTATATAATTTCATTTTTTTAAACTTGCTTTGTGTACTCACATTACCGACATTTATATCTCGATTATTTATGAAACATGCATTATGAATAAGGAAGTAAATATATCCATTAAGTGCTTTAATTTAAGAAAGGGAAAATATATTAGATATTAATTTAGCTCACTAAAATTTGCGCAATCAATATGCATTGATTTTGTAAAGTAATTAATTGAGGAATAAATTAACTAATACGAACCATTAGATTTTTCATAATTTAAAAGAAATATTTGTAAGAAATGCCGCTTTGGAAAGTTTAAGTAATTTTAAAATTAGAAACGGACAATTGCGTCGTCAAATAGGCGCAATGACTTTTTTCTAAATACAGAATTGAAGAAACAGGAAAAAAAAAGACAAGTGTCTGAAGTACAGATACAATTAAGAGCAACATAGATGTAAATAAACGTCAAGATATCTGGCTGATTTAGAAGATAAAACACTGGAAAGCTAAGAGGTTATGATGTAAGGACGTCATTTGTCATCAAGGTCACAATTTCTAAGCTTAATCGGCAAAATTAATCAAAGTAACTATTTTTTGAATGAAGCCAGCGTCGATTTTTATTGAATATCATTTTTCATTATTCGGTATATCAGCGAAATTAAGTGTTTGTATGAATTTTAAGCATACATGAAATTTATTTTGCTCTTTCATAAATGTATTCAGATTTAAAAAAAAGAAATGGAACTAAGTATACCTTCAATTCAATAAATGATAATAGTTCTAGATTAAAGTATCAATATTTGTGTGTTTATTACATCCATATTTTAAAAAGGGCATTGGTTCCATAAATGTCCAGTAATTCCTCTTAACACGTTCATTAACTATTTAGGCCACATTATAATCTAACTTTGTCAACAAAAGTAATGATATAAAGTTAATACGTGTTATAAACAAAAACAAATAATATACACTTTGAATCCAAACAGTCTTTATTTGTCCCCATATATGTCAAGTTATATTGTTCCCTAAATGTCCAGTAAATGCACAAGATGAAAGGAATCACTTTAGTTTTTTATTAATTTCGCCATTTTTTATAGAACATTCCCATTTACTCATTGTATTGAAATCACGTATACTAAACTTTCCAATTTTACTTCTCAAATATATATTTTTATTTGTCCCCATATATGTTAAGTTTTATTCACAAGATAAAAGGAATCCAAGTTATTTTAGTTCGTCTTTAGTTTCGCCATTTTTGCATAATGCTTTCATCTGCTGATGGTATAGAAACCGTAAAAAAACATTAAATCCATTGAAGTTTTCAATTAAACTTCTCAAATTTAAATTATTACTTTTATTTGATTGAAATAAATTATATTCGAAAAAAAAAAAAAAAAAAAAAAAAAGATTTTGTCAACTTATTATTTCTTGTTTCAGATTTTTAATAGTATATTTTAAATATTTTCAAAGATCAATATTTCTTTAAAAATGTTTTCAGAATCAATAACTGCTTCTCTATTTTGATCATAAAATGATTTTTAAGGGAAGGTAGGAAACGCTCAGATAACTTATTTTGCTTATTCGAAATTATAGATTTGACAGTTATAGAAACATTCGCAAGCTTAAAATGACAATAAGATGATAGACAAGTAGAAGCCTTTGTAAAAATACAACATATAATAAACACAAAATTGGATTTCGAGAGTTTATTTTTTCAAGTTTTATTATTTTCTAAAATAAACAATAACTGATATGGTCATGTAATAAAATTTGAAAGTTAGCTACAAAGATACCCATATAAAGCACATTAAGCAAATTTTCCATTTAGAAATATGTTTTCCGATACTATTTCTCTCTCTTTATACTTTACTAATTATTTCGCAGCGACTCTCTTCTACAACAACGCCAGAAGTTAAAACGCCTTACTTAACTAGCCAGATGAGACTTCTTTTCAGCTTGGTTGGTTGAGGCATGACAAAAAGGTGACCTTTCAACATTCTTTAGACCCACTGGTCCAGGACTCGTAGTTGTAACTTTTGTCTCTAGCTCTGTTGAGCTTTAATCTTCTGCTTGATAAGATAGCTTGATTACTTCAAGTTCCCAGTGCAATTTAAAATTTATTGAATTAATTAAAAATTTTGAACATGAAAAATGAAAAGCAGAATTTTACAAGTTACTTGTGGGGTGGGGGAGTACAGGGTGAACGTCTAATCAGGAGACAGAAGCTCAAGTTTGAGTCTGGATGAAGTTAGGTGGGTGAGGCGAAACAACGCTGCCGCATCAAGGTCACCATCTACTATCTCTCCCTCCACGGGGTCGGAAAACCACCAGCCACTCTCTTCTACAACAGCGCCAGAAGTTAAAACGCCTTACTTAAGTAGCCAGATGAGACGCCTTTTCAGCCTGATTGGTGGGAGCACAGCAAAAAGCGCCAAGTCAACTTTCTTTCGGATCCACTGGACCAGGGTTCGAAACAATGCTGCCGCATCAAGGTCACACAAAACTTTCTCCCCCCCCCCCCCCTCCACAGCGCACAGAGTCGAATAACATTCCCCGATGCTTCGGGAGAAAGTCCAGTCGCCGAAACTTTATTATGTATTTCAGTTGCAATATTTTTTACAAAATTCGACAGTATGATTTTTCAAAGTTACAGGGTGCGGTAGAAATAACTCCTCGATTACCAACTACCACTGATACTACGCTAGATGTCTCCCTATGAATTGGGAACTGGCTTTGAGTAGCAGATGTCTTACTATTTCAGTAGTCATGATGGTGTCCCGATGAATATCGTTCTCTCGGGATAGAAACATGTATAAAAAATGGCGATTTTATCCGCTGAAACTGACTGTCATTTGTCTGGGTGTGTGCACAAACATAACTTTTACTACAGGACTCCGAACAGTTCAAGACAAATCCCTGAACGACGTCTCCACAATGATCGAGTTACTGTTTGGTGTGCTGATGCAGATTCTGGGTTATAGACCCATACTTTTATTTGAAGAGAATGGAAAAGTAGTTACGGTACTTCTGCCAAATATGTGGATATGTTATGTAATTTCCTGTAATCGAAACAGGACGAAAATGAGAATTTGACTGCGTGGTTCCAACGAGATGGTACCACAATTCATATAGCTATAATATAGATGGACTTGTTGAAAGTATTAATTTCCAGTGCATCTGATCTCACGACGAGGTAACATTTCATGGCCAACACGTTCTCCAGATCTATCGTCTTCAACTTTCTTAGGGCATCTGAAGACACGTCTGCAAGAATAGGCCACGAACAACCAACGAAATATAAACTTCTGGAATTACTGGAAAAGAAAACTGCTAGAAGATGAAAGAAACTGCGACAATACCACAAGAAATTACTAGGAGGGTAATGAGGAACCTCTAAGTGAGACTTCAGAAATGCATAGACAGTGAAGGTCCACTTTTGGACGATATCATTTTGAAAAGCATTGGAAAGTGAATGTGAAATAGAAAAGAATATTCCATAAATAACAGAATAAAATAGTAAACAGGATAGAATGTTAAATATTCTTTTTCTAAATTGGGAAATAAAATTTTGAATAACATATATCATTGCTTTGTTACTTATGTTTGAGAGTTATTTCTGCTGCACCCTGTATATCTAACTCTACCATTCATAATGTTTTGCTCTTTAATTGTCTTTTTGAAATGTTTTTTTTTATCGCATTTGCTTTCTTATACCGTTACCTATGGAATATTCTTTTCTATTTTGAGACAAATAAAGATATGATAGCATATAAAATGAATATAACACATCGATCAATAACTCCCGAGACTAACCCAGAGATGGCGCTCGTAGTAAACAAGTAACCAGGTCTTTCTAGAGTACTAACCTTTGCTTGAAACGTGTCAAAATTTTAAGTCGATCGGACCAGGAAAAAGGTTTTTTGAAGTGAAGTGAAAAAGGTTTTTTCCAAGTGGGTGCCGCGATTGCTTTCGATGGAACAAAAACAGCAACGAGTCGATGATTCAGAAAGCTGTTTATCGCTATTTGATCGCAACAAAAAAGATTTCTGCAACAAAAAGGAAAGAATTTTTAGAAGAGGTGGAAGAAGCGTTGGAACGATTGTACCTAAAGGTGATTAACAAAAGGTGTTATGTTGATGAATAAAAAAAAAATTTGCAAAAAAAATGTTGTTTTCAATGTTAGACTCGGGAGTTATTGATCGCGCGCGCCGCGATGTGTTATATATATATAAAATATACATAATATATACTATATACATATTTGATGAAGAGTCAATTGTGTTATTTGTGATAGTAAAAAATGTCGAAATTATCAACTGTACCTGTTTTAATAACATCCCCTTAGAATAATAAACAGGCGACAGTCCTTTTAATTTCGACGAGTGACGAAAATCTTAAGTGACGAGGATAACACTTTAGCTGGTGCTTCACTTTTTCGCGCAACACCATATGAGGAATTTGAGAACAATTTACATTTAACAAGGGTTTACTCTCTCCATTTCACAGGATGAATCTTTAGTACAAAATCAGGATTCGAACTTGCGGCTCCATCGTATTCATTCACAAGGCTCTTAACAAGTTCACTAACTATTTAGGCCACATTATACTCTGACTTTGTCAACACAAGTAATGATGTAAAATTAATACGTATTAGTATAAACTAATAATATATACTTTGAATCCAAAGAGTATTTCAAAAAACTATTTTAATAAATCACAAATTTATATTAAACTAAATAAAATAAAGTTTAACATTTTTGAATAATTTTAAATATTGTGAAATGAAAAAAAAAACAAGTTCTTAACATACTTTAATTATATTAATTTAGAGGTTCTTTCTAATATATTTAACGTATGTAAATATTATAATACATTCGATTTTCTTTTGACTCTGCTAATCTCTTTATACTGCGTAATCCTATCAAAGTTTTGCTCAGAATAACGTAGTTTTTAAATAAATGTATGGTTACAAAGTACGTTATTTTAATTAAAGTTAAAAGAATGTGTGGTAAAATAGTGTTTCGTAAAAACATATTTTCGTTGTACATAGATAAAGACAACCGGAAATAACATACAAAGTGCGCTAAGTCTTACAAGTAACATGTAGTCAAACATCCGCCTACGTAACTCAACATTTTGGTCTAAAACTAGATGCCTGACAACTAAATTCACCTGTCACTGATAAACACGAGGAAAACATAACAAGATACATTGGATGAGAAATTACGTCCCCAACGGGTTAAGATATTTCTGGTGAAAAGATCTTGTCATCTCTCTTCCTTTCTTATATATTGAAAAAAGTGTTGTGGGTTGAAATATTTCAGGAAGAGATTTTTTGAATGGAAATGAATTTTCTTACATAAAAAAACACATCTCATTATGTGAGCCTTGATCGATGATCAAATGTAAGTAAATAGACTTATTCAGAGCGAAAATAGAAGACCCAATTGAGATGTTTGTATAATGACGTCCTCTAGATAACAACTCTGCGTGGGATACGTCCTAAAAGAAGCAATAAATAAATTTTAATACATTTTAAGCCGTCATCTGAAGAGAAGTACCTTGAACTAGTAAGGATATGTTATTTCGAGTACTTAAGTGAGCTCAGATTTTTTTCCCCTTTAATTCTGATGTTAGTATAGCTTTTAAAAAAGGTCATGTCAAGGAGAACTCAACGTCTCTGGTTCAGATGATGTTCAAATTTAAAAACGAAGTGGCGGATATACGTAATTACAAGAAAACTATTTTATCCTTGTTTTTAAATTACATTAGATAAAATAGTTGAAATCCATGCTAACTTCATTTTCATTATGTAATTATAATAACTGCAAGAACTTAATAATAAGTTAAAATTTCTGGAACTAATTTAAAATATATTCAACCACGTAGTGAAATTATACGGCCATTCTTGAGTTTTCTTAAAGCTTCCGTCTACCGGCCATTTTGATTTCGTGAACGTAACGTTAATTCTATGGAATTGCTAATACTGTCCTCAGATCTTTACTATTTTATCATTTGAATGCAAAAAATTGCATAGGAAAGAGCAAAAAATAACAAAGGTTTCTCCCGAATTACATTTCCCCTCCGATTTGTGAAAATATTTTAGCATATTTTTTAAAGACCTGAAAATTCACTAATTAATCACTAAAATATGGATGAAAATACTTTAATGCACTTTTTTGCATTCAAATATATGACATAGTAAAGATTTGAGAGTGATAGTAGAAATTCCATAGGATTAACGCTCACGAAATAAAAATTGTCGGTAGACGAGAGCCTTAATTACTCGAAATATTCTTAAAGTTCTTTTAACATTTATTAATAAATAGCATTCTTTCTGTTTTTAAAAGTTAGCTTTGAATTATTGTAATAGTATAACTTAAGTTTGATACATTTTATCAACATCGAAAAAAAATTTAATATTTCATCAAATGATAAAATAAAATTTGAACACCATCCTTTTTTTTTTTATCAACAATATCGATGGAAATTATATTATCAACAGTAATGATTTTTATCAACAATAACGATGGATGGACTAAAGTTTATCAGAATTGTAAAAAATTCTAACCTTTTAAAATATAAACTTGTGTGACTAAAAGTATGTTTGTTCATATATTTCTATAGAATGCAATTTTTTAAAACATTCCAATTAGTAGGAAAATTTAAAATAATTTATCTCACTTGATTTATGGTGGATTGTCTTATGAAAATTGCAACGAACTACTTGAAGCTGATGCCGCATTCATTTCTACTTAATTCTAATTAAGACAGATGTAAACGAAACCTTACTCGATTTTACCTTCACTACTTGAAACTATGTATAACTATATTCGTTTGTTTGGATTCTTTTGGGTTTACGGTGCAAACTTCAGTATGGCTAAGCCTTAGTTTCTTTAAGTAACATAAGAGATTTTCGGTAAATTTATTTAAAGTATCAATTCTATTTTAAATTCAGTTGAACATGAAAATTATGAGGTGCGTCCATAAAGTTCCACACGCGCCGTAAATAAAAACACACCATCGCTGCTAGGAAACATGTTTCGAATGCAGCGATTTTCAATTACTTTTCAGCATAAGAACTTCTGGAATTGTAACGCTTGTTTTACAGTGAGATAAATTTTCGTTCTTCTGAGTCACAACATTTCACCTACAGAGACTGTAGCCAAGGTAAGACAACATTCTACACTTTTTCGCTACACGGAACATGCTGACAGAAGAGAAATTTCTTCAAGTGAAAGAAAATCTAGAGATCACACACTTGGAATAAGATTGGAACCATAGCTTGCATGAATAAAAGTCTCTCATCAGAATTTCTGCTGCGAATATTGTGTAAACTTCTCTGAATGAGGGTGAGTTTAGTCTTGCTTATGATATTGACACTGAACATTCCATGCCTTTTATTATGAACGGATCTTTTTTTTTTATTTCTGAAGAATTGCGCAATAACACCATGGTCAAGAAGTCAGTTAATAAAATGCCTCAAATAATCGTATACATCAATTTCTTTACCGATTTAGCTATCTTAAATTTCGTCTTGAACCGGGATCCCCATTGATGCCAATGCCTTAATTGCTCTTGGTTTTCAGAGGAAGTGAACAAACTACGTCTCTTCGTCATTAACAATACCGTCGAGGAACTATTTTTATTGCGCTACCACTTCAGAAAAGTCAACATTGCTCCATGCGTTTGTGTTCGGGTGTGAGGCTGTTTGGCACCCTATAATTTCTGAAACAACAGGTGCTCTGTGACTACTTCGTGCAACAAGTATCTGGATATATGAAGAAAATGACTACAGAATACCGTGAACGTACAGTGATGGCTCGCCATACAGAACTGCCAAATAACCTGCTTTGTTACGTGCACTCAAAAACTTTATTAAGAACAGTTAGTGGAGAAGAACTGAAATCTTCGACTGCTACAACAACATTAATGATGTTGATGGATTATAGGAGCTTTTAGTCCTCAAGGGCATCTATCACCTGCGTGTGACTAACGGTATTTCAGGCAGAATACTTATCACATTTCTCCAGAAGAGGAAATAAAAATTGAAAGATATAAAAATTGAGCAAAAATTTAAAATGAAAGAAAAACTTAGATTATAAGTAAGCAAAACTCAAATCCGAATCGGCTTAAAGAATGAATTAATCTTTCAGTTTTTGTTATGATAAATCTAGCGAGGAGGGGATTACACCGTCCCATCAGGAAGCAGCAAAAGTGGGGTGGATGAAGTGTTCTAACGCCATTTTGACGTACTTATCTCGATAGTTGGCAAGAGGAAACATCACAGAGGAGACGACCATGTTCTCGTAAAGTGCTAAGGTTTACATTTAATAAAATGTTTTTGGGCCATTGAAGTTTTCTAGAGTTAGAATTTGGAGTATAATTATCAATTCTGAAAAGAGAAGTATTTTGTTTGGTTTAAATTAATTGAATTTTTAATAGATACTCTGTGAATGAAAGATTTTAACGTAGAGAAATTTATTGCAGTCTTTTTTTTGTCATCATTTTTCATGAATCATCTTTCTTTAATATTTGTCTAAAGATAACCTTTTTGGAATTTTTCAACTAGATTTAAAAGTTTTCGCTACTAGTCTACAAATTTGACAAGTGTTAGTAATAATCTTAGAATATATAGGTAAGCAAATTGTTATTTCTATTTAATGTAGTAGTTTAGGGTAAATTAGACTTCTATTTCTTTTTAATTTGTGTAATGTGTTGTAAGAAGTGAGATGTTTAACTAACGTCGCTACAAGAAATTTGGTTTTCTCATACCAGTGGATTTTTATTGTTGTATAGTATATTGCTCCGATCTAATTTTTTGCGTGTCTTTGAAAAGAGAATGGTCTTTGTTTTTGAAACATTCGAAGCAAACTTTCAGCCAGAGTATCATTCCTTTAACTCCAATGTCTTTTGAGTGCATAAAACATTATTTTGTGATTGTTTGCTTGTTTATACTACGAGTAGTTTGGCAGTTTTTACGAGTAGTATTACTGCATGCATGAATAACCTGGTATTGTTTCTTATAAGAGCATCTTTAACATAAATACTGAACATAGTCGAGGAATATTGAATATAGAAAAACACCTGCTTCTATATTGCTACATGATGAACAATTTTTATTTATTTTAATAGCGAAATTTTGGTTTTGAAGTTATGAGTTAATTAAAATAATTAGGTTTAGAGTTTTGTTTAATTAATTTAAAAATAAGACTAGTATACTAAACTCGATAGAAGGTTTTCTGAATATCGAATGAAATCACTCCAGTTAATTCATTTTAACTAAATTTGATGTGGTTTGGATGTGGATGGATTTGATTTCTTCAGTTGATGGAATGTGGAGAGTTCAGGCATAAAGCCATGTTGCTCGGAGGTGATGATATTATTATTTTTAAGACAATGCTTAGGATTATTTTCTCAGCAATTTCACTAATATTGAGAAGAGAGAGAACAATACGATTATATTTTCAAATATAATCGGATCTTTGCCTGATTATAGAATCGAGATAACTCTAGAGGTTTTCTAAATTTGGGGGAAATGATTAAGTTCAAGCATAAAGAAAGTAGAGCTGTCAGGAAAGATATCTAAATAACTAGCAAAGCTAAAATAATCTTTTTTTCCACTTATAGTTTTACGAAAGTGATTAGCTTGTAGATAGTAAGATGTCATGCCAAACTTGTTGAATTTTCATAGTTAAGTCGCGGTTGCAATTAGAGCATTTTTGTCATGGAAACAGTCAAAATAGCTCCAAACTTGGAGATATATTAGAAATCGCTCAAATCTCCCATACGTTGAAAGGTATTTAACTGCTTTTACAGACTATTTTTGTATAAGCAGCAAATATTTGGGATATCTATCAACAGTTAAATAGCTCATAGTTTCCTGAATTAGAAAATGCTAATCTTGGCTAAATCATTTCCATTCGAAATTATTTTATCAAAGCATAATTTCGTTATTCTTTTAATGTTTAAAACAGAAAGTTAGAAAAAAGTATTCTTCTCTAAAAAGGACTTGTTACCATGAAAAAATGCGATTCTTTCCTGTCATTTTAATATGACTTATAATTATATGAAATTGATGAATTAGCAAGACGTCAAGTACCTACAAAGTTCGTTTAACTTAAAAATCTGTGCCGTCATTAAAGAAAGGAATCAAAAAAAGAAATAATCAGATTACTTATACAAGAAGAAACGCTATTATTAAGCAATTAAGTACAATGATTCGTACCGAATTTTTTTTTATATTCGTGTTATATAACTTGTCTAACAAAAATTACTTGAGTTAATTCCAAATGAAATTACATCGCAACTTCACAATATTAAAAAGTAAAACATAAAGGAAATTAAATTAAAAAAATTCTCAGAATATAAAAATTTCATCCTGTTATAACAATGAGAAAAAGAAAAAGATGAGGGAACTAATGAAAAGTAAAGAAGATTCTTAACTATATATAGTATGAACGTAGTTATTATAAATGAGGTTAACGTATTTTGATTGTAGCAAGGAATTTGCGACGAACTGGGTTGTTGGTTTTCATCTTCATACCACCGAAGAGAGCCATATAAAGTATTAGGAATTTTTAAATGAATCTTTAAGGCTCCACCATGAAGTGGCGGGGAAGTTTGAAGTACACATCAGCTGATTCAAGGTCCTCTTTAGGAAGCAGTAATTCAAAATTAAACATGAAACTCATTGTAAGCTACTGATATGAGTTTTGTCAAATAAAATATACTTATCATGCAGACGGTTTAAAACTATTCTGTAGTTGAGATTCAAAGATAAAAATGTTTTTAAAATATACTGTAAAATTCTTCAGAGACAATAATTCAAAATCTAAGAAAAAAGTTAAATAAAAGAAAATTTTTTTCTTTTTTATTTCGTCTGCTTTTTACCATAGCCACATTCTTCAAAGTTTAAAATATTGGGGATGTTGCTATATACTACTTTCTTTAAAAAATCACTTATTTTGTAATATTAAAAAATACACTAAACAAAATATTTGATATATTATCACTATTTATGTAATCAGAACTATTTTCGTTTTTTGAAAATCTTACAAAAACAAGTAACTCCAGTATTAAATAAGTTATAAATACTTCGATCGTTATTATGGAAAGGGTTCTTCTGTTATTTATCAAGAATATAAATATTTTTATAATTGGTATATTTTTGATTAATATAATGACTATATTCAAAGAAAAAAAAAGCTGAAGAACTTTTTTTTTGCATTAACTTTCTCTTTTTATGGTAAGTCTTCGGCACATTTTAAATTCTTCAGTAAAATAATTAAAATAAAGAATTCATTTTAAAAATATATTGTTTCGCCAAAAAAATGCTTACATACTTGCACAAAAATTCATTATTTTATATGTATCAAAAAAACTTTATAAAATAAATTTTAAAAAAGTATTTTACAGATTAAAATGAACTATTACACATGTGCAAAATCATGCATAAAAGGTTAATATTTTGAATTTTAGTGAATGGAAATTAGTTCTTACTGGTACATATATAAAAATTTGAGAAAATTTAAGTTTTTCTCTCGATAAAAATGAACATAAAGAATGTGCTGCAACTACAAAGCACGAAGTTAAGAGTACAAGTTAAATTTTCTGCAGTGAAAGAAAAAAAATTAATAAAATCCTTAATGGTACAAGGGTCCTTAATAGCCAAGTGGTAATGGCCGTGATCTAGTGGCCAGCATCATATTAGCAGAGTCATGAGTTCGAATCTTGATGCCACTTCTGCTACGTAGCACGACGGATGTACGTTAAATCTACTCAGAATCCTCTTGTTCTGAGGATGTGTAGAGTGCCAGCTCGAATGTCGTCCTCATCATGATTGTGGATCAAATTGCGAGATTCCATCCAAATAACCATCTTCTTGCTTAACCAATTAATTAATTGCAGCTAAAGTGAAATTTTGATATCGGGAAATAAAATTAAAACGCGTCTTCTCTTAGGAATTAAAAAAAAATTGCTAAATAATTGGAATTTATACAAATCCAGTAACCATTGAAATAATTGTAATATGCTGGATCCTGAAATAAAATGGATTAAACCCCCCTATTTCTAACCTACTAAATACCTAGAAATTACCCTGGAAAAAACATTTATATGGAAACCACGATGAATACAAAAGGGGGGGGGGGAGTTCCATAAATTGCAGAGCAAAATTTACCCCTTAATATACCAGAACTCTAAAATGACCATGAGATACTAAAATTCCTGGGTGATTGGGGTTAAAATCAATTCAACTTTGAAAATAACAACAAATGACACTTTATTCACAAATCTTCAGGATGGCACACAGGTGGCAGAACTTGGACAGTAACAGCACAAGCAGGAAACACAGTCCTCACAAAGATTAGTGACATAGATATGGAACAATACAGAAAAGTAAAGACAATCACTATTGTATCAACACCGTTCAGCTCACCTGCTTACTAGTTCACACTATAGACAATTCTCTCACATGCTGCTACGCCGCAAATTCATTCAGTTCGCTACCAGCAGTTCCTCGGCAAATACAGTGCCAACCGCTTCAATGGACTTTCCGATCGATATTCAAAAGCAGGTTCAAAGACAAACTGGCTCTCTTTTAGGCTCTCGACGTGTTTATATCTCTTCCGGCCAGACATGACGTCACACAGAAAATTCTTGAAAAGTCTGTAATATTCTTTCGGGTAAAGATATCGATTCAATTTTAGTACCTTCAGGAACTTCCCATTTGTACCAAAGTCGTCAAGTTTCTCGTCAACTCGCAAAAGAATCGCCAAATCCATGCCAAGATTAAGATATCATTGCTTAATTTTCCCTTGGCTGACTAATGATATCTTTGTAAATGCTTCTTTCCCTTCACTAGAGAACCGTTGCAGGGAAGCACGTCCTCATGTTCGTAATAATAGAAAACAGTTACTTCTATGCATCTTCATCTTAAGTTTATGCTTTCTTATGTGCATGTCCAGTCTGGGATTATTTGAAAAAAATCAAACTCCGAAACCTCTGAAAAGTCTATCTTAAAACAAAATGGTACGTTAGAAAGATGAAATAAGGAAAGCTTTTAAAATTAATTCCTTTTATAAATGTGTGTGTCCAAACAATTTATCGATCAACTTTTTTTAATTTCTTACAATACACTGAAAATCTAAATGTGTTTAATCTTGAAAATATATAGCTCACCCAAATTCAAAAATACATAGAAGAATTATTTCAGACTTCTATTGCTTCTTGTAATTTCCATTTTATATTTTCAAATTTTCTCATTTTTTTTATTTTTAATTTCTCTACTTAATTCTAATTTAAATCTATTTCAGCACAAGCCTTATACCGATTAACTACGACGTGAAAATACAGGATTCTTATTAAAAAAAATTAAATTTAGTTCCTCATCTTAATTTAAGGAAAAAATTTATTCGATTAAAAAACTTGCTCAAAGTAGTTGTTCCTATGTTTCTAACTTAAAGAGAGAGAAATAGCACTGAAGGTTATAGGAATGATACTAGCCGTATAGTTTTGCTCTGTACTCGTTCAGCCAACTATATACTTTCCAAAATAGTACTCTCCTGGAGTACTAAAAAAGAGAGTATCTTGGAGTCTACAGGGATACTCCCCTTCGCAAACGATCAGCCAATAAAATAATTTCCTCTCAGCGACATCTGCTTCTGCCGAGATTCACCAAATCCTCAGAGGTTTTCTTCCTTTAGGTAAGTACAGGCGTCACGATCCCTTAGTGATCTTTTTCAATTTTCGACTCATCATGTCAACCAATTTTATTTTTTGATTTTTTTTCTAATGTTAAATCACTGTTACGCTTTGTTTAGCATAGCGTGGAGACATCTGGCTGTTGCGCTATAAACTTCGAATTTCACTTTCTCGCTTACTCTAAAGATTCACCAAAATTCCTCCAAGACCTTCTCCTTGTT
Source organism: Nephila pilipes (assembly GCA_019974015.1). Taxonomy (NCBI): domain Eukaryota; kingdom Metazoa; phylum Arthropoda; class Arachnida; order Araneae; family Nephilidae; genus Nephila; species Nephila pilipes. The sequence goes on from BMAW01061153.1 coordinate 348,661, forward strand.
TCCATCTTCTTACAGCCAATATTATGAAAGCAACTATTTTTGACGACCAATGGGAAACCAGTGTCTTGATTAACATCTGCAAAGTGCCGAAAAATCATCTTTTTCAATGTTTTGAACTGTTGCACTCTGATACGTAAATTAACATTAAAACTTAACTTACTTGTAAATTACTTGAATAAATTAACATTAAAATTCGCATTTAAGAATTCTGGAAATTACTCTTACCTGTCAGACAGGAGACTTTTCACATCATCGGTTGATTATTTCCAAAAAAAAAAAAAAAAAAAAAAAATGCAACAGACTTGCTTGATATCATTACATTAATTTATTGATATTATGTCTCACGAAACATTTAAACAGAATATAATATATATTCGCTACTAAATTTCAAAACATTATAACTTGGTCATTCTTCGTGGGAGACAGTTGCAACTTTTAGTTCGAGAGCGTCTTGTATGGAGCTCAGCGCCTTCTATTCTCTAGTTTCAACAAGTACTATTTTGTGTGTGTGTGTGTGTGTGAGGGAGAGAGAGAGAGAGAGAGACAAGACAGTAATACAAAATTTTAATTAATTCTATATTTTAATGCTATTTTTTTTCTTCTTAAAGTTAATTTTTTTCATATAATTCTAAAAGGCTTTTAAAATAAATTAATCGATTAAAAGTTGAACAATGAAATCTTGAAACCTATGATAAAAATCTATTGAAAAAAAGTACGCCTTCAAATCAGTAATTCCGCATTTCTAATGCGGATGGCTTTTTTCTTCACAAAAACATCAAATAAAGCTGAGGACTCATTTCGTGAGGAAAGTTAACGACAACTAATTATGACCGATTTGTAAATTTCAACTTTAATGTAATGATTGGATTTAAAACCCTTTTCCATAAGTGAAGTTAATTGCATCTTACCAACCCCTTGAAAGAAATGTGGAATTATAAACTGATGTAAAAAAGATTGCAGATCTAATTGTAGTCTTTTCTCGATCACCTTCTTAATTCTAAACTCCGTTACTCACTTTTAGACCTTGATGATTTATGATTACGACTACATGATTAAAAATCTTTCTGTATACTTATCGATAAAATTCGGGGTGTTAACTCTTAAACAGAATAGAAAATGGTTCAGTTTTATATACCATCTAGATTTTCTCTTATGAATTCTTTTCATTAAGATAATTTACTTGTACAAGTATTGTTTGCGTATGGTCTGTACTTAAAAATGATGAATATATGCTACAGACATAACGTTTTAAAAATATCCATTTAACAATGGTCTTTCTAGGAACAATGAACAAAAAACGGTGTCGAGGATTTTTTTAAAAGTCATTTGATTTAAGTTAAATATGAGAATTTCTCATAGAATATATCAGCTGTTAATGAGATATCTTGCATGTTTTGAAAAATAAGCAATTCTTAAAGAAAACAATTATTTGCTTCTTAGAGTCTACGTATATGAGAGGTCAATTATACTTTTAAGAAAATCGGTTAAATTTGATGTTGAAGAGATTTAAAAAAAGGAACAGTTTAAATGTTAGATACTTTAAATAATGGTCATGATGTTTTCGAATCATATTTTTTTATAGAAATTTCTCACTTTTGACTTTTAATTGGGCTCATTAGTGTAATATTAAACAGTATAATAAGAATACAGTTATACAGTTTTTTATTCATTATATTTGCTAACATTTCATTTACCGTAAAATCTTGATTACAATACGCAATTTTTTTCCATATTTTGATTCGTAAGAAGGAAAATGCGTATTATACTCGTGTAAAAATTAAAAAAAAAGTTTTTAAGCATCGAACAATGACGTGCAGCAGCTGTACGAGATTATTGTAACACGCGTGCTGCACAGGTGTTCTTTTACACAAACGGGAACTTACAGTACATGTCGCATATTACGAAGACACCAATTATTATGATTTGGACGCAAAAATAAAGTAGCTGTGTTCTATTAAAAATAATTAAGAGTGATAATTTGACAGTATTGTTTGTTTTCTGTGATAATTTAAGTTTTTTTCCTATCGAATTTGGCGTTTTCATTTCTTTTTATTAAAAATTTCACTTATGTTAATGAATACTTGTGCAATTTTTAAATAAAATATTGCAAAGTTATGAGTGCGCATTATATTCGAATTTTAATTTTTTCCGAAAATTTAGAGCCAAATCAAGCAAACGTATTATACACGTGTGCGTATTATAGTCAAGATTTTACAGTTTTCCTTTTTTTTTTCTTGCTAAGCCGATACATATAAACGCTCGACATACAAAATTGGGCAGTATTTATTACATTTGCTAATTTATTCTATTTTATGATCTATTCAGTTGAGTCCGTACACAAGTCACAATTAAATGATAATGGTAATTATCTAAGTCCATTGTAAGAAGCAGATAGTTTTTTGACTTAGAATACAAACTTTTCATATGTCTCATGGAGTCACATCTACGTTGAAGTTTTATATTGGCTAAAATATATGATCCAATGATTTATTCTTAAAAGGAGCAGAAATAAATACGAAACAATGAATGAAATAAATATAATAAATATTGGTCAACTGAAAATTTTTGTTCACTTGTAAAGAGAAAGAAAATATATTTTTCATAAATTTAATAATATTTATTGTACAATAGGATTGGTCTATAAGCATTCTAGATGAGTGCCTTATAAGTTAGAGAGAAAAATGCTTAATGGAATCGTCTTATGCACATCTCTGAATGCTGGAAACGAAAACAAACCCATTTGGGACTGGATAACTGGTGATAAAAAAAATGTACTATTTTCGAATCCATCGTAAGGAAAAGAGCACACTTGCAGCAGGGACTATCTGCTCTCCCCTCATTCACCTCTGAATAGATATAGAGTCTGAATAATAATTAAAAAAATTGCTGTACATACGGAGGGACGTCCAAGGACCAATACTTTTCGAGCTTTTGAAGCCTAATAAAAAAAAACTCAATTCGGAGAGGTATTGGATGATTTAAACGAATCACTGAATGCAGGCGACGATGTTCAATATGGAGCACATTATATTGTATCATGATAATGCCAAACCACATGCTTCTCTGGTGATTCGTCAAAAACTCACAGAGCTAGGTTGGGAATTTCTGCCACATCCACCATACTCCTCAGACCTAGCACCCTTTAATTATTACTTTTTTTTTTACCTCCCTGCAAACTTTTTTGAAAGGGAAAAAAAATTTCAAAACTTAAGTATACGTCAACCTAGCACTACTTGAGTTCTTAGCTTCTAAAGACAAGGCATTTTTTAAAAATGGTATTTACAAATCACGCTGGCAAGAATTCATAAGCAACGACGGAAAATATATTGTACAGTAAATATGAGAACAATGTACTATTTTTTTTTACATCACAAATGGACAGAACTTTACGGTAGTCCTAATATATAAACACAGAGTACTTAAATTAGTGATGCAAAGTTGTTTCTCATTATAATAATATAATAAAAATGATAAGTAATAAGAGCAGTTGAGGAGTCTTTGTCCATGACTTTTTCCTTCAGTTTTGTTTTAGAAACTGGAAGCACAGTTATTAATGTAACACCAAATATGATTTCAATAGTCCAAACTGAATTTGAATAAATAGTTCAATCGAAACAATTGCTGTGAAACTTGGAAAACAAATTACAAAAACCCATTTAAAATTATTGCCCTGAAATAAATCTTCAGGGGGAAAGATTTATTTAATATTGATTCGGAATTGACAGAGAGAGAGAGAACAACCTTAATTTAACTTACCTTCATTCGCAAACATTTATTTTAAGTAAAGAGGATGCGTGCTGTTTTTAATGAAATTACCATATGCCTTTCATCATATTGAGAATTTTTCGCATTTCAAGAAATATTTAATGATGGTGGAATGGATTACGGGGAATTTTCATCTACTTCAAAAAATAATACACTGACAGTTAGATACATGAAAAAATAAACAAAATGAAATTTCGATTTAATGAGAATACTTGAATAAGTATCAGATACCACATACAATATTTTCAAAATAATTTAATCCATTTATTAAAGAATTGTACTGATTAAGTTTTGTTCCAGATATCACAGACATAAAGTTTTTTAAAATAATTTAATCCATTTATTAAAGAATTGTAGAGAATATATTAAATCACATGAATTAAAATGTTTTGATAAACACGAAAATATATGTGTAAAAATAAAAAAATAAGTAAGTTCATAATATTACTTTTAAATCCGCTTTACATTATTCTTTTTATTTAAGTAGATTCACAGCATAAAAATTTAAGAAAATGCTTTGAATAAAAAATATGGAAGTCATGATAATTTTTTTTCAAGCTTTAGATTATTTCAATCTATTAAATATATAAAAGGGTGTGCCTGTTCTAATTAGATAAATATTTTTTATTATAATTAACTTTAAATGTTTCGTTCAATAGTAATTTAATTATTTGTTGTAAATATTCTGTATCAATTGGTAATTACTGGAAAAGGAAATAATTTAGAGAGAAATATTATTGTATCTAATATACATTCAAAATTTTTAATACGAATTTAACGAATACGAAATAAATTTAGCATATCTAGATTTTAAATATTTCTTTATTTTTAAATGTGTATTTATTCAGTTTCATTATATTATTCGTTTTGTAACATTAAAAAAAATTATTTTATTTACTATTCTTCATTTAATTGGATTCGAAAAGTTGATTTAATTATAATGTATTGATTAAGCACTATTTTTGAGATAAAAATTATAAGATGGGAACTATTCTAGAACCATATCCAAAATAAGGAATTAGTAAACAGACAAAAGATGTTGTTTGAAGCATATTCGGTAATTCTTAAGAAGAAATTTCTAAGAATAAGTTGAAGAACTTTCTTTAAAAAAAAAAGAATTAATTTTCATGCGTCTAAGTGTAGCAAAGACAGTGTTTTATATAAAACAGTTAAATTACAACACAAATTACATTTTTATAATTACTCCAAAAATGCTGTAAAAAGATTTCCCACAATGTAAGCATATTTTAATTTAATTAATACAGTAGTTATTAAGTGCACCAGAACATGCAAGGAATTCTGGATTATCATATCTAAGACTCCGGGGATTTTATGATATATATCTTTTCAAATTATTAGTAGAGCTTATATTTTTTGTGTGACTAAAAATGATATTTTAGTCATTCTATGAATCTATGAAAACAATTTTTGTCTGCCATAAAGTATCTTTTTCCTTCTTAGTTGAACATGGAGATAATTTGTGAGATGCATTTGCATTTAGGTAACATTTTAAAGAAAACTATTACATAATATGATTCCAAATTTCTTAAGCTTCTGTAAAAGACACTAATGCATACAGTGATCCTAAAATATTTTTTTCCTAAATAATATCTAAATCTTAAGAAATTATTTTTATATAAAAAGAACTATATATATTAAATTTTTTAAAATTACGAATTTCTATAACTTTTCGAAGAAAATATACAGCAATATTATTAAAAAATTTCTTTCATTATATTTTGTGTTTTGTTTTCTATATGAGGAGTAGAGTATTTTGTATATTTATTGAATATTATTTTTGAAAATGGTACCTAAATGCTAATATATATGAAAAATCATGTCCATATTCAACTCAAGAAGGGAAAAATGAACTTTTTGACTAAAAAAATAGTTTTATAATTTAACAGAATGTGAGAGATTAAAATATCATCATTAGGCACTCACATTCCTTAAGCTCTAAGAAAAAATTTTTAAGGTAAGTGTCGCAAAAAAGGGTCTGAAATTCGGTATTTTATTTTCCCTTGTGTGTCCTAATCCTTTAAATTTGTTGAAATTCATGATTTTATATTTATGAATATTTCAAAAAGCAATGAGAACTGAATATTTCACCCGGAAACTTAACACAAAGAATGTAATTGCTTTAATATTGACGCGTTGAAAATCATGTTGAAAGACACCTGCCTACACGTTTGCAATCCCAGCTGCATCGTGATATTATACTTCAAAAAAAAAAAAAAAAAAAGGATCACCGCGGATGTTGCATGAACGAACACAAGCTGAGGAGCTGGATTCGGCTTGGCGAAATTTGTATGAAAACACTCAGAAAATGAAAGGAAAAATGGGTTACCATAACACACATGGCTAAATGTTTACTTGGTGTTTTTTCTCATCCTCGAAAATGAATAATAAATCTTCTTTTCTCTTTTATAAATATCTACAACCATATATTTTTCAATGGCATTCTCATTCCAATGCTATCACAATTATATGATATTATGATACACAATGCTATTTATAATCTTCCTTTACACATTTTTAAAATAAATGAGAGCAATAACTATAAGGTTGATAATTTTATTGTTCAAAAATATATGACAAAAATGCTTTTGTGTCAAATTTGATCTAGTTTACATCACACAGTAAAATAAAATCAAGGATGGATAATAATTAGTAGTGATAGATAAGAAATTTTTTTTTAAATTTTATTTATTTTAAAATGTATTTTGAACTATTCCAATTACTTTGAAAAGTAACTTAGGATTAATTTATTTACTGAAATAGCTTAAATTACATTATAAAATAATGAATAGTGCAATAAAGAAAACTGATGTCAAATGATACCCTCAATGAAATAAATCACGGCAATGAAATTAAAATTAGAAAATAGACTAGGATAATTTATCAGTTCCAAAACTTAAAGGTTTTTCCAATTTTTTGAAATATTTTTTTTTATTTTCAGTTATTACGAAAGAAAACATTTCCCAAAATAGTGCTTTTTGTTTATTTTTAACGATGGATGTTATTATAATTCATGTATAGTAATTATATAGCGTAACTATAAAAATCATGAGATATTTTTCCTGTTTATTCAAAAAATGTTTTTACTATTTTATAAGGTTTTAATCATTACCAATTAGGATCATTTTCTAAGAAATTTTAGGACTTTAATTTTAACAAGGAATAAATAGGTAATTTATTTTGCTTTTCGTATCATTTTAATACTTTAAAAATGAGCAAATCCTTTGTGTAAAATTCTAATTATTCAAAGATAATAAAATATGATTCGTGAAAAACAAATTCTCAAGAAATCATTACACTAGATTTCAATTTATTTATTCACTGCTTTTGTTCTTATATACTGATCTTCAGATGAATTTTACTTTAATGCATGGTGTGGTTTTCTTGTAAATGTAAATATCATTCAAATTGTGATTGTTTTAAAAAAAATTTCAGTCGATAGTCAGGTTTGAGTATCTTTTTTGGTAAATCCGTCTCTACGAACAATTATTTAAATTATTATTACAATTTATTTTATTACATTTATTATTTTAAAATAAATAAGCCTGAAAATGGACATTTATTTCATGAAAAATGTCTTTGAAAATCTAAAGTGAAGTTCTTTTCGTTTTCTGTAAGCGCAAACTCTTAGAAAAATAAGTTTCAAAAGGATCGTTTCAACGATAATGACATTATATATCTGCTCTAAATGATTAAAAATTATTAAGAAATATTTTTAAAAACTATTTGTGTATTTGAAAAAATAACATTTTAGAACTGAATTTCAAATCATGTTCTATATGTATTACAGCTTCCAATATACTTTACAAGAAAACGTTTATGGAGTAACCATAAGTATGGTATGAGAAAAAGTAATTCTATGAAATTGTAGAACGTAGGACAGAAGCTTTTTTTTCAAGTTTTATAATTTTCTTAAGGTAGAAGAGACATAACATGATACGAAGTCCAGTTTTCCAGATTATATAAAAACAAAAACTTTCTGCAGACGATAATTTTCTTATAAAATTATATTTTAAGATATAAACTTCTTGGCACAAAAAAAAGACACTCTTAAACTTATATAATCTACATATCATTCCACTTGATCCATTTGAAGTGATGCATAATATAAAAAATAATGCTCAAATATGAATAAAATGCTTATAATTATGCTGAAATGGATTGTTCATCGTATCATCGCATTTTTCAAGTGCAAGAGAATTTAAGAAATAGAATGGGAAACCATTCTTTGATATTGAGAGAGAGTCAGAGTTCGTGAAATTGACCCATAAATGACTTCATTAAAGGAAAACTCTTACTCTCTTTGGTTCCTTGCTCTCTGACCCGCCGTTGAAATTTCAAGTAAAAAATGTTAAGTATTGTTTCATGTCAAAGTTGAAATCACTTCCTTTTCAACTCCCGCTGAGCTCAGTTCAAGAGATTCATTTTTACAATCTCCTAACGACCTGCAATTCCATAATGCAATGGATAGAGATTAACTGAATTAAATTATCCTAACTCTTCTATCAAGAGATTTATTTTTGAGAACAGTTTAATAAAATAACATTTATTAGGTCTGAAAGCTCAAGCCTTTTTATGCTGAATTTCTACTACATGACAAATTAGGATCAACATCCATAACATTTAATATGCTTACAAAATTGCTCCATGTTCCATTTTTCGTTACTTCATTTCGGGATTTCCTTATCTAAATATGATAAAACACATTTTAAGCATTTTATTGGAATTTTTTTTATGTATTTGTGAATGTTTTTCACGTCTAAGTTATATTTAACACTAAGCCTTTTTGATCAGAATGCTGAGAGTTTTTTTTATTATATATTTCATGTGCGCTGAAAGATGGCGACATTTTTATTGCAGGTGCAGAATGAATCAGTGGATCTTATTCAGGCATTATCATCAGAACATTATAAAGTTCAAAGCTTAAGCACTTGCTGTTCGATCTCTGCTTTAATATACTACACATTATAACTGAAGGTTTAAATGCAATGCAGGCTGAATAAACACAAATGTTATAACCCTAATGCACTATTTATTGCCCTTAATATGTTTTATAAATGCAATAAAAAAATAAAATGTTGATGTTTACTTATCATCAAAACTTGTATTTTAAAGGTTATTTTTTAACTGGAATATTGCAACAATTTCTAATTTGAACATAATTCTTGAGCAGTGGCTACAAACTATATAGAAGTATACATTAATTCGGTTATTCTTTTAATTTTTTCTGTAACTTTCTATTTTCGAGTCCTTTTCTAATTTTAGGAGAACTTTTTTTAAAGTTTTGTTGATTAAATAATTAAAAAATGTTTCAAGGACATACATTTTTTTGATTACGAAATTAAAGCAAATTATAAAGCAGTTTCTTTTTTGTACATGATATACATTCGGGAATATGTATATTTTGAATTGAAATAGCATAACCAATTAGTGATTCGATATCGAAATGATATCACTTATTTATAACGTTGCTTACATATCGTAACAGTTTTATTTAAAAGCATTTTATAAGCCAATTTTTACAAGTTATTTAGTACATTTAGAAAATTTTAGTTCATTTTAAACGGATTCACTTATTTCTATATTGGTGTTTAAAATTATTCTAAGTCAAAACACGTCTATTTTAAATCGGAATTTGTCACTCATTTATCGTTTAAACAGTTTTTCTCTGAATTTCATAAGTAATTTTCAATCTATTTTAACTACTAAGTTTCGCATTTTTTGTATACACAAAGATTTTTTGATAGATTAAAATTTGAACTATTTTATCTCAATAAAGATATAATTCTTTTTAGAGTACATTTGTTTATCTAGTGAAGGCTTTCTCTCTCTCTCTTCGGACTCCTATTTCTGACCGACTCAAAGAACAGCTTAACCACAGCCAATATATCTACATATTCAGAGCTTTAACGAGAAGACGCGGTCGACGATTGAACTGGTACTCTTCTTATCACATCCAAGCAAAGCTAATAAGAGAATTCTGAGCCCCGACAGATTTAGTATCCATCATTCCCACTATTCCGAGGGTCTGATGAAATCAGAACTCGAACACGCTACTCGACTGATACATCGCTGTTCACGAGCGACCGTGAGTGCCTAACTATCACTACCTCTAAAATATGAGATTCGTTTATTGGGATCAACTAGTTTGTTAAGTTTAGTTTTTTTTATTAACGTTGCACTAAAAGCAACACAAGGACTATTGGTGACGGACCTCGTAATTTTGAACCACGTTCAAGTGACGAGGACGACACCTGATCTGGAACCTCCCTCTCCTAAAATCCACACCACGCTAACGGGAGGACTTTGGGCCCCGACAGATTTAACTTGCATCAGCCCCGTCGACACGGTGGGTTTTTGGAAGCCAAGGATCGAACCCGCGACTGAACGAAAACGGCCGGTCACGAATCCGAAATCATGACCACTTGGCTACCGCGGCCACATCAACTAGTTTGATCGTGGTGATTAGTTTAATTTTTCCCTCCTGATATGCGACATTCAAAAACCGATGCGGTTGAATTCATTTTTGTTATATTGATTTTGTATATTTTAATGTGAAATAAATAATATTCTTTTAAGTTTTTGAAAGATTTACACGGTGCTTCGTTTTTCAAGGTTAGACAGCCCCGTTTTATTGCTTCTGAATAACATGTGTAATAATTTCAGATGCCATTGTGAATATACGCCCACTTTTTATCTATTTTTTTCACATACATTTTGAAATAAAAGTTAAATTCTTCTTTTGATAGTTGCTTGTAACATTGAAAAAAAAAAAGATTCAAAATTACTAACTATTATTTTTGCTATTTAGAATTGTTCGAGATACATACTTGAAAAGAATGCTCTTAGTGAGTTTTTATATACGAGCATCTTTTATTTTGATATACCTAAATTTAGTAAAAACATAAAAAGTGTTTCACTGAAATGTTTATGAAAATTATTGTCTCATCAAAAACATTAATATTTTTGCTTTGATTACTGTAACAACTCTGACTTTTTTAAGTAATAATAACAGATTTATTGTAAGAGTATGAAAATACGATTTTGACGAGGATGATACCTTTCATGTAAGTGACATAAAAAAAAAAGATAATTCAACGATCTTAAAAATATCGACCAGCCAATATTGTATCCTAATGACAGAATAATTTAAAAGACATTATGAATTTATTAAAGTATACACCTCCAATATAAAACACGTCTTTTTCGAGACATTAAGAACAACACGAGGAGATCAAAAATTAGATATAGATAACTCGGAAGATGTTTGCTATGACAAATAAACACAAAAATTATGTCAACAAATTTAATTGGGATAAAGCCTTTCTTGCCCTGTATCCCTCATCAATTAATCAAACAAATGTAATTATATTATTTTTACATAAATTTCTTATCTTTTTCAGCTGTCAAAAGGTATAAGTCCTAAAGTCGTTATGACACTGCAATTGTTCCAATAAATACTTACATTTTTATTTACATATAGTATACATATCTTGTTCTGTTTCAAAAAGCCAAACCTTAGAAAAAAGATTTCATACACTTTTTTGATCAAATTAATAAATCAAAAAATCTTAGAAATTATTGTATTAAAATATTAATTTTTTCATTTTTTGTTTGCTAGACCCGAATAGGTTTCTTAGCGACTCATATATATACACGATAAGGCAAATGATAACGTAACGTATTCGCAATATAGTTTTAATGAGTTTGGGTTTTGCAATTCCCAAACGAAATTCGTCACGCTGATGGGGCGGAAGAACGTTTAATATTTCATGGCCTTATGAGAAAGTACTCGTCTCGGGGATATGAAAAGGGAGGCTCGAATTCAGGTGTCGACAACAGATCAAAATTACGAGGTGTATTGACTGTGCTAAGCTGTTATTTGAACGAGGAAAAAATAAACAGCTAGAAATGTTTAAAACACTTACGAGCATGTGTGGTAAGCTCTCATAGAATAAGAACACAAGAAATGATTCTATGACGCTTTTTGAAAGATTATATTTCATAGAAATATGTTCCATGCTTTTTAGCTTCGCAAGTGATTGCATCTGCTGAAAAAATCAGAAAAGTTTGGAAGAAGGGGAAGGCAGTTCTTGGGGAAGCCTTCAGGGGCTAATATTCTTCTGGCAAGTACGGGTATCACTCACCCAAGGCATTCTAGTGATCTCCCCCCCCCAAAGGGGTTCTTTGTCTCTGGTAAACGTAGTTGACGTTCCCCAGGGTACCCTCGCGATCCTTTCCCACTGTTTTCGACTCTCCAATCAATTCTTTTCCCTGTTTGTCAAACATCTAAATCACGGTTATACCTTACATATTGGCTCTCGCGCAATTAAACTTCATTATCTATAACTCCCTCGCAGCTCATGGGAAGATAGAAACCTGGTTTTAATATTTAATAATTACAACTTTAAAGCATCACAAGTTTATCTAGTAAATAAAGGGCAAAAATTATTCAGTCCGAGGCCTATACCACAAAAAAGGTTTTGAATTGTAAAAAATTTATTAATAGTTTTAATAATTCATAATTAAAAATTATGATATTGATTACAACAATTACAAACAGTTTTAATTATGTTTGCTCATTAATTACTCAAATCTCAATTTTTATTTCGTATAATTTAATTTTATGCTGATATTATAAGATAGTATTTTTATTATAGATTATGTGTATCTTTTTAAAATCTACAATTATAATCTTCGATCAACAAATACATGTGATATAATGATTAGAACAATAATTAAAATTATTTAAAAATTTTAATAAATCTTTCTATTTCCCTTTACATGGGTCATTGAAACAAATACATATTAAACGTTTGCAAAGAGTATTCATCCCGTTTGTAGAGAAACAATATTATTTGGATACCAATAATTTTTATTCTACATTGTTTTCACCAGTTAGTTTTACAAATGGTATTGTTTTTCGTTGTTTGCAAAGAAAGGTTATATACGGTGGCCTTTGGAAATTCCTCAATACTCTCCTTTTTAAATGAATAGCTTTATTTTATTTTATTACTTGTACGGGGTTTAATTAAGTTAACAAAATTTTGATTTTTAATTCAAAAACCACAGCAAAAAAAAAAAAAAAAAATCCTGAGCATTCAAGGACCTTTGCATCTCTCTCATGGAGAATTTTTAGACTACCCCACTGACAAAGTTATCCTATTTTTAACCTGAAAAATCAAACCAAATTTTATTTCAGAGTTGAGGATCAAGAAACGATTTCGAAATTTAGTTCGAATTATTGAATATTTATAGAATCAGCAGGTGTGGGGCACTGCGGTGTCTGTCAGCGTGAAGTGTTTGCTCAATTTCTCCCAGACCAAATTTACGATTGTAATAATTATTTTAAAGAAATGAATATTTTTTGAGAAGTGTTTGAAGTGTAGTGCAAAAATTAACCTCAAACAGAGATTGCGCTGTATGAGGTACTTCTTGTTCTAGAAATAAGAGTAAGGAAAGTCGT
>BMAW01061153.1:381180-405904 GCA_019974015.1 Nephila pilipes
CACAATAAAAATGTATGTAATGAAAATAAAATTAAATTTACTTAAATTTTACGAAGCTATTTCTTTAATATTAAATAGAACGAAGAAGAGGGGGGGGGCGGAATGAAAATTTAATGATGCTATGTAGAGCAGTTTCTGTTATTGAATTAAAATTTTGCGAACTAATTTCTTGCTTTTGTAAAATCACAACCATTCTAAGGACATCTTAGTTTATATGGATATCTACAAATGTTGGTTAGAATTTTTTTCTTCACAGAGAACAGGAAATGGTGGCTAAGAAGACACTTTAAATGAGTACAGCGTTTGCATTACATTTCAATATAAACATTTTAATTTGATGTGAACCTCTATTTCTGATCTGGCCGAGGCAGCCTAGTGGTCATGGTCGTGGACTTTTGGCCGGCATTTCGTCGAGTCGCGGGTTCCAGCCATGATGCTAGTAAAGACCAGTGTTAAATATATCGAGGTCCCAAATCCTCTCTTTGGCAAAGTGTGGAAGTTTAGAGAGAAAAGTGCCAGTTCAGATAGAGTTCTCGTCACTTGACCGAGATCGAAAACTTCGAGGTCCGTCATCAATAGCCCTCGTGTTGCTTCGCAATGAATGCAACGTTAATAATCAATCACAATCCATTTCAGATTCTTATAGGAGAGAATTAGAAATGCATCTTAACAGGAATACACTTAAGAGTTTTTTTTAAAAAAATCTTTTTTTTTCTATTTTCTCCATAATATTTAATTAAATAAATTACAGCATAATTTTTGCGTAATTATTGCCAAGATAAATATATATTAAGTTAAGAATCCAGACTTTCCCAAAGTATTTTGAATTTTTTTCTAACATTAAGTTTAAATCTGTCAGGGTCTAAGAAGTCCCATTAGGAAGGGCCCATCTCCGTTTCTGTAGCATTGGGGAGATATAGTTACTAAATAGTATTCAGATCGAGTGGCTAGTCCGCCGCTGGACCCCTAGTAAATTTCTGAAACGAATTTATTCTCATTTATCGACTCCGAATGGATATAGGGCCATTATTTCTATATCATACGTTTATTTTGAGCCAACAATCGTCAACAATTAATAAACACATGTCATTCTCAAATAATGACTTGCATCTTTTGAAATTGGGATATCAGACTATTCGCGAGTTTTTTTTCACTAACCTCGGGGGCTTCTATCAAGTTTAATTGAGTAAAATTACAATTTCTTCCCAACAGAAATGAAACGTGATGAGATAAATTAGATGAAGTCAGAAATGAATTAGAATTGGAACTGGTTTTATTAATTAGAAGCAACATGGGCTATTGAGAAGGACCTCGGGATTTCGAACCTTGGTCAAGCGACGAGGACGATACCTGAGCTAAAACCTCCCTTTCCTACGTTCCACACCACGCCATGGAAGGACTTAGGGACTCTTCAGATTTAACGTACATCAGCTCCAGCCCCGGAGGCTCTTTAGTGGCTTCAAGGCTCGAACCCACGACTCGACGAAAGCCGCCAACCGCGAGTCCACGACCATGACTTGCGACCATTGCGACCACAAGGTAGAAATGAAATGAAGTGATTAAAATATAATGATATATAAATGATATGGAAGGAAGAAGTGAGATGAAGGATAAGGACTGGTAGCTCATGCGTTGTTATTGAGCTTAAAGTTATTCTGTTAGTTTTGCGAATCTATATTGAACTAAATTCCATTAACCACCTAAATCTACTTGGTTACTATCAAAGATAGCTCCGAAATCAACCACGAGTAGAATGATACGAGATTTCCTATTTAAATCATAAATTAAGACTTTGAGGTTGGGGGGGGACTCTAGAGAGAGCGACATGGGTTATTCAGCATTGATAATATTTTAGTTTTTCTAGTCTCATGTTTCCTCAATTTGCGTTTTGTTATTTAGGTTAAATATATTAAATTAAAATATAGCGCAAGAGTCGAATAATAACGGACAAATGCCACAAAATAAGAATACTGGAATAAGAGTTAAAAATTATATTTTTTTAAAGGAAGTACTATTCATTTAAAATGAACGAGTCTTTTCTGAAAACAATCGCCCAAATTATAAAAGGGACAAAAAACATTGGACTATATATATGTAAAAAAAACGACACAAAAACTTTGAGGAACTACATGAAACATTACAGTTTAAGAGAAAAATTATTTAAGCACAATAACTCCTCTTTAAAGACCTATTAAGCGAGTTAAAGGTTAAAACAGTTCAATGTGTCAGAAGCAATAAAACAAAATTCTATAACAGTGATTAATACAATACACACATTAATTCACAATACACGCTCGTTAAATGGATGTAATGGATGGACGCCGAACAGCACATAAGACCTGAAACCAGAAATTAAATTTTATAACTAGTTAGGGAGAAAAAAAGATATCGAAATGGTGTCTACATGAATGGAAAAGAATACAAACACAATGAGAAATAAATCTTCCCAGTTCAGCATCAGAGTGTCCCGTTTTTTGGAGTGAACTGATTAAGCCATTTCATTCAGAGGTTATCGCAAGTTGAATCGAGAAGTGATCGTCCTTAATACAAAATTTACCAGATTGGGCTGGGTGTGTCGGGATAGAATCTCTAAGACGTTCTACGTGCATTTGATGGGATTTGTTGGAAGACGAATGCATTTATCTTCGGACCTCGTTGGATAAGGAAGCGTTGCAGCTCATTTTGAACTGTTATTATCTATCTCGTGTGATTTGTGGCTGAATACGTTGAGGGTTCCTAACTGTTCATTAGCATAGTTTGATACCTCTTTGTAGTTATGTTTGTTGTTTTGCAAATGTTCTCATTTAATTTTTTTTTTAATTTAAGGTTGTGTCCTCATCTAGTATTAAAAACATGCCTTAAAGTCAGAATACACTTTCAGGAATAATATTGCCTCAGTACGTACAAAATATTTGCTTAAATATAACATTTGTATTCTTTTATTTTGCGAAGGCTTTAAAATTTAATAATATTCAGTATACAGCACAAATGAATGACCAGATTTTAAAAATTTATATTTTCGAAACTATAACGCCTATTTTACAATAAGTGATACACGAAATTAAAGAAGTTTTCTTTTTCCACTGTCGATCAACAGACGGCAGGCCATCCACAGAATACTGTTCGAAATTCGAAAATGGCGACAATGACAGAGAAGAGTGTTTGCGTATTAGAAAATGCACGAGTGTTTCCAGTTATTTCTGTAAAGTTTACATTTGAAATCGACACGGAAAGGAAGCACCAAATCGCAAGAACATTCTGTAATGATATTTACAAATTAAAGATACAGGTTGCTTGTGCAGTAAAAAAAAGCAGTGGTCGTCTACTCGTCTCTGAAGAAATGATGGAGAGGGTGAGGCAGAGTTTTATTCGAAATGCACGAAAGTCTACAACGGCTGCCGCCCAAAACACTATTTATCCACACTGCAAGAACTTAATGAACACATTTGTGCAATATTAGGAACCATTTACAGTGTGATACTACAGAATATGTGGGACGAACTTGATTGCAGAATAGATGTTTTTTGTGTAACAAAAAGATCACATATCAAACATTTGAGACTTAAAATAAAACTTGGTATATTTTTCTTTAATTTAGTGTATCATTTATTGTAATACATGTAATAATTTTTTGAAAATATAAATATTTAAAATGTGGTCATTTATTTGTGCTAACCCTATGTATTCAATTCAATCCCTTTATAAACGCAGGGGGAAAAAAAGTTGTCTTTTTTTTTTTAAAGTATAGTTGATGAAAAGTGGAACATATTGTACACAGGAAATACTGGTTAATTCAGGCAGAAAAAAAAAGAATAAAAATTAAGATATTTTACTCTCCTTATGTTGTTGTGTTAAGAATATGCTAACAGAGCATTTTGCTATAATAACGTTTTCAGAGTTTTGATCCATTTCTCTTACATTAAAGGGAGACATGCCTAGGAATGTACACAGTTTCAGTTTTTTTTTTTTGTGGTGTAAAAAATTTACATTAATTTCGTTTCATAGAATCCATATTATGATGTACTATTTTTCAAAAATTTGAAACAAATCAATTATTTTTGTCTATTCCGGTTTAAACTCACTTTGACTAGTCTCATCAAATACCTATTTGCCTTTAAGACAAATTTCTTAGTCAGAACATCCAGATAACTGAAATATAGTAGTTAAAATGAATGGGTTACTATGTAGAAGTAAAGTATGATCGTATGGAATTCTAAAACACAGTTAATTTTTATAATTTTTGTTTTTAGGAGTAAATAATAATTTGCACTTAAGGATAATAGTTCGTTTTAGAAAATGCTTAATGATAATTTAATAAATACAAACAAATCACAATGAATTGAAATGATGACAACTATTATGTATAACAATTTGGAAATAAAAAATATGCACAGAGTTAAAATTTAGGATAATTTCTAGCTCACATTAAAAATATGACTATATCGATATCTTTCGAAATAAAAAAACGGAATTGCTTAAGGGGCATCACAAATAAAGTTCAACACACATAATTTTTAATCCGATCAAATTGTTATTAATTTGTCTAAATTGAAGTACAATTTTACTTCATATAAATAACATTCCTAATGCAATTAAAATGGAAAAAAATTAAACACACATTGAAAAAAGAAAAATTATATCTCAAAAATTAATTTGAAAAATTAAAATGGTGTGCAATAAAGGGCAAAACGAAAGCTATTAGCTATGAAGCTCATAATTTTGAATCAAGATCAAATGATGAGGATGGACATGAGATGATACTTCAATCTAAAAGCTTCCATATCACTTCACAGCAGGACTTGGAGTCCTAGCTTCCTTTATAGTTTTTATTACTCGGCGGAGATTTAGAGGAATCAAGACTGGAAACAATTAACTAGAACGTTGGCAGCAACGATCTTGTAAAAATGACTACTTTACTGAAAATGAAAGAATTTTACTATTATAATTATGATATAGTTCATATAAACATTATTAATCCTTTTTTTATTATAATTCAATATTATTTATTATTAGTAGTAGTATTTTAGTTTTATGGCAAATAAGGCAAAATCACACGAAGGCTATTATTCCATTTAAAATATCTTCATTTAATTCAACATCAAAGTATTTTATCTTCTGCAAAAATGTTCTGAATACTTTTTTATTAGCAACTACATTGTCCAAAAGTTCTTTGAAAGTAATATTGTGCTGTGAATCTATCTCGGGGGGCCGCGGTATCCTAGTGGTCAAGGTCGTGGACTAGCGGCCGGCGATTTTCGTTCAGTTGCGGGTTCGATCCTTGGCCGCCAAAGACCCGCCGTGTAGCCGGGGCTGATGCACATTAAATCTGTTCGGAGCCCAAAATCCTCCCGTTGGCTTGATGTGGATGTTGGGAGAGGGGGGTCCCAGCTCAGGTGTCGTCCTCGTTACTTGACCGTGGTTCAAAATTACGAGGTCCTTCGCCAATAGCCCTCGTGTTGCTTCTAGTGCGACGTTAATAAAAACTAAACTAAACTAAATCTATCTCGGGTACATTCCTGAGGTCATTTCCATGGGAACCTTATTTACTACAATTCAAAAGAATATGTTCTAAATCATTCATACGGTTACAGGTTCTACACTTTGCATTATTACTTGAACTGAATTTCAGCCAATGCTCAGGAGTTGGGATCATTTTGCTATTGATTTGAGTGCTTAATATTTCTTATTTTTGTCCAAATGATATTATGTCTCTGGTTGGGATGCTTCCTAAATTTTCGAAATATTTTCTTGAATGAAATTTTTCATTGAATCTTTTCATTCTGTCATTGAAAATATATTGCTATTGATATCTTCTGAGGCAATCCAATCGATGTACACATTCCATTCCATTACCGATTTTGAGAGATTGTTCGCCTGTTTATACACAAAAAAATATCGGGAGTCCTGGAATCCAAAGCAGTATCGTCTGATTATGAAAACGCCTTTTATGAAAATCTTACTGTATAATCAGTGAATGACTTTTGCTGATTTAGTATTGAGATTATTATTTGCTAATTAAATTTTTATCTCATTCAGTTAAATCGTCCAAAACTTGTCTTCTGGCTAGTGATTCCACTGTAAAGGTTAAAATTTATGTGATTTATATTCTATAGATAAATAAGGCTTTTTTCGCTGTGACTTCAATAGATGTTATGTTTTGGTTTTCGACGCTATTATGAAATAAAATCGAAATCTATGGTTCATTATTTTAATAAATAGTCTTTTATTATTGAAATTGGTAGATTTTAGAAATTGAAAATATTTTCAAATAAAATAAAAATAATACATAGCAAATTAGATAACAGATGAATAATGGAAAACTGTTACATAAGAAATAGAATAATAACAATTTAACTGTAAAGAGGAACTCAAAAAGCTTTAAATCAAATAACATAGTACTGAATCTCTAACTTTTTGATTGGTTTACTAAATTATATTTTACACTTAAAAATAGTTTTCTAATTTGTAGATATTTTTATTTATAGAAGAAAAATATCATATCTCTAAGAATTATTAGTACATGGATGATAAGGCTTCAAAAAACTCAAACTGAATACGTATGTACCTATTCAACGTAGATTTTCTTTGCTTTTATAAAACGGCGCTTTGCTTTTTTTTCTTTCTAATAAACAATATCATAAGAATAAAACATGAAATACAATCTAAATCTGAAACGGGAAACACATTTTATGCAGAATCTCTAAGTCGTACGCTAAAGTATATAGTCTATAGGACATAGATTCACATAAAATCTGTTTATTTGAGACGTAACACACCAAAAAGAATATTCAGCTCGTTAAACTAGGATTATGCGTATAAGTCAGGATAGAAAAATTCAATACCAGCTACTTTTCTGTCTATAGTAGATGGAATTCAGACTAAGGATTTCCTTACTTTTTACCAGAATACATGTTCGTTATCTTTAAGAAATCCGGTGATTTACATCCCTTTTGCCATTTCCATGTACTTAGTCACGCGTTTATAAACTTAAGACTTCTTTTCCAACTTAGACTAGGATTTCTTTTTTATATTATAATGATTGATTCGACTGTACCCTATTATGCTGAGTTCTCAAATTTAAAGAATACAGAATATTTCCTATAATATATATATATATATATATATATATATATATATATACAGTGGTGGCCAAAATTGGGGACACTTTCGGAATTTTTTATGTTTATTTAACTTTGTATGCTTATAGAAAATGTTACGTTTCACAAAATGCAAAGTCGTATTTATCATTTTAAGGAGAATTTAATGCTGAAATTAATTCAAAAAATTAAATTTAAATATTTACAATACACAAAAAGTTAAGATGTAATAATGATTGATATACATTAGATATTGATGATTGCAGTGAGTTATCAGTACTTAGTAGGGTAGCCTTTATTTTTTATTACAGCTTCATATCGATGTTTGATTGAGCTGACGATAGTTTTAAGCTCTTCCCTTGTTATTACATGATGCCAGGAAACAATTATTGCTTCAATTAGTTCACTTTTATTTGGTGGGCCCCTCTTTCTGACAAGAGTTTCCAAACGGTGCTACAAGTTTACGATAGAATTGAGTTCAGGACTGTTTCCTGGACAGTTCAATAATTTTGCTGTGTAACAAAGAGAAGAATCGTGCTGAAAAATAAATGAAGCATTCTTGGGGAAAGAGATCCCCGATAGAAGGTAGAAGTTTTGGTTCCAAAATAGTGTCAATGTATTTTCTGCCATTATAAGTATCTCATTGATGACTTGAAGATGATCTATACCATCTACTGACATGCATAACGAAATCATAACACTAAGTGGGTTTTCACAGTTGCTTGAATGCAGTCAGGATGTATCTCTTCTATTCTACATCTGACATATTTTTGCCCATCACTACCGAATAGCGATATCTTATTTTCATCGCTCCATAAACTTCTAACCACTGATCATCTGACTCTCGTTCTTTATAGTAACAATGGCTGCTAACTCATGGTACGGCGTCAGCCAATAGCGTTACCGTTATCACCTTCCAAATTCTTGCTGATGGCATTCGACAGGGAAAAGGTTGTTGCTACAGCCCTTCTGATGAGATAAGATTCTTAAGAAGTGCTGTTACTAGGAAAGAAGTTATTCATTGAAATTTATATATATATATATATATATATATATATATATTTCACGAACTGAATCACGAACACGAGATGAATCACGAACTCTCTTACATTTCTAACAAATTTTGTTGTAGGTTGTGTCGTGTGTTCAAACAATTTGTACTATAAATGTATAATTTATATACCGTGGGCTTAATTATGGAGCCAACGAAAAGGAATAAAAATACGAAACAAGATTCTAATTAAAAGTCATAAAGCAGGCCGAAGAATCGGACAACTGCGCTTCCGCAAGGGCTTTTGGTATAACAGAGAAGAAGATAAGATAATGGTAAGAGAATGAAGAAGGTGTTAAAATTATCCATGAAAAAATGCTCTCTGAAGAAAGGAGTAGCTTGCTGGCCACATTTAGAATGTAACGCTCAGAATGATTTTAAGAACAGAGACAGAACTTTTATGTTGTTACAGGAAGTATAAAGAGGGTTTATGCATTGAAGTAGGTATGGACCAATTCAGAACAAGGCAAAGAATTCAAAACAATACTAGGTTGGTGAGGTCGTTTCATGGATAGAAAAAAAAACCTTGTAATACGATAAAAAACGTTGCACAGAAATTACCACAAGAGTTTGACCAGAAAGTCACAAGTTTTAATAAATCAGATCACTTGATACAAAAAAGGAAATCGACTCTCTAAATGCAGAATGGGACCAATATGATGAACTCCTCAGCAATGAAAATGAGGATGTACTTGAGGAGCTATTTGCTTTAGACGATAAATGTGAGGATTTTGTAGGATTTGAAACACATTGGTGAGTGACTTGATTTATTTTAAAACGGTTTTAATTTATATAAATTTCAATCTATTAATTTGTTGTTTGCTGGTGTTTGGCGCATGCATGCATACTTTTTCTGTTGCAGCGTCACATTTTTTAATTAATAGCCACATCTCGTGTGTTATATATATATGGCATTATTATATTATATTAACTGCGTGCATTTAAGGGTACAAATGAATTCCAATATCGTAAATGTAAAATAAATTGCACTGATTGTATATATCATCTTTTTATGTGAGTGAGTGATAGTGAAGTTTATTGGCGCAAGAGCCAGTTTTGGCCATACTGCGCCAAATAAGGTAAATCTGTGATCTAGACGTTAAAACTATGAAAATAGATTGGTCGACAAGAAGTGTCAAGTGAGAAAGTAAAGTTTATTGGCGCAAAAGCCATATATGGCTATGCTGCGCCAAAGCTATGGTCTGGACGTGAAAAAAATGGAAGAAAGACACAAATTGGTTAACAAGAAGGAGGGTCGAAAAAAGAAACAGATCGCTAGAGTCACCCGTATTTACCAAAGACAGTAAACCCCATTGAAAAGAAAAAGATCACTAGGGTGCCTTGGGGTCATGATGCCCATACTTACCCAAAGAAGGGAAGTCCTTGAGGTCCCCTGATATAATCCCCAGGGGCAGGGTTCCCGGCTATAACTCCAGACGCTGAGTACCCATTTTAGTCGCCTCTTACGACATGCGTGAGCTACAATGGGACTATTCTGTCATTCCCGGTCACCACACGGGTCTTTTATGTGAGATATAGTATTGTATAATAAATGAAATAATCATTTAAAAAGTCATTGTTCAGTTTTCTGACTTCTAAAATCTCGAATGCATAGTTAATTAGAATGCAAACATGTTATCACAAAATTTTTCAAGAAATACTTTTTTAATTCTTAGCATTGTAACTTTCTTTCTATTATGATAGAAACTATGTCAATATTTTTTTAGTACAGATAACAGTTATTTCCTAAATGCAAATGGTAACAATTCTTATTCTAATGATAAAAAACTTTAAAAAGAAATATCAGTTTCATTATTCGAAATTTTAATCTAACTTCAAACGAGGGGTATGGGTGACGAGCATCGTAAATTTTATTCATGGTCAAGTAATAAGGATGGACGCAGAGAGCCTTCTTCTTCCAACTTTCATTCCACTCTACGGAGGATGCAAAATAATTAATTCTCGTACGTTGTAAAATGTTGTCATGTTACTTAAAACTTTGAATCTTTAAGTTTGTCAGTTTCATTCAGGTTGGATAGTGTCTTTACAAATTATATGGTTTTTATTTTAACCAAAGCAATAGGAAGAAAAAAAGAAATCGGTCGTTAAGGGGGTCTTATCGATTGGATCTTACCAAGCTATTACCAATGTAATATGCAATATGGGGTTTTCGCGAATTTTCCCTTAATTAACAACTGGGGTTCCTTTTTGACTTTATATTTTAGTTTACAGCTTCTTCCCGACAAAATGACACGCAATGATGGAAATTAAGTGAATTTTAGAAGAAGAGTGAATAGATATAATCGAGTCATATAAAAGTGACAAAGAATTGATTTGATGGAAACACGGTTACGGTAATATGGAAAAAGTTAGTGTTAAATACGTAAGCGTTTTCTCGCATGTATACGTGATTTGTTGGGATGAAAACTCAACAAAGTCTGGTTGATTGACTATTAGGAGGAATTACTCACATCATCTTCCAGTATGCGTATTCCTTGCTTTATTATAGAAATTGTTAGTACACATGGCAAGAGACTTGAAATTTGCTGAGAGCATTCCCTTTATAGAGAATTAAAA
Source organism: Nephila pilipes (assembly GCA_019974015.1). Classification (NCBI taxonomy): domain Eukaryota; kingdom Metazoa; phylum Arthropoda; class Arachnida; order Araneae; family Nephilidae; genus Nephila; species Nephila pilipes. The sequence continues at coordinate 391,906 of BMAW01061153.1, forward strand.
AAACTCAGTTTGAAACATAAATGATTATTTTAATTACTTTATCTGTAATTTAATTTAAGTTTAAATTTAAATTTATGATTAAAATTTATGATTTAAGATGGCATGAGTAATAGGATTACGTCCCAAATAGGATCATAAAATAACATGGATCATATCTAAATCTTTAAAAAGTCATTTAAAAAGAACACCATTTCAACGTTTATGAGCAAAGTACTCTTGCTGTATTAGAGGGCTTTAAGAATTTCTTTGATAAGGAGTGGAGAGATGGACTACTCAAAAAACTTATTGCTTGTGGTGTTACTGGAAATCTCTATGAATGGATCATAAGTTTTCTCTAACAATGATTTATAAGTGTTAAATATAGCCATACTGTATTAAAATACTGTCAGACCAAACAGAGTTTACCCCAGAGTGAGGAAATCTATTTAATATTATGATCAATGATTTAATAGACATTATCTCTAAATCTATCACAGAGGTGAATGTCTTGTTTTTCGCTGATGATTTCGGTGATGAGTACTACAGGTTCCGACTTTGCTGACTTGGAAAGGGCTCTACCACAGGCCCTGAATGTTATAGGTTCTTAGGCAGAAGGAAATAATATGGTGGTAAATTCTAATAAAACTTCTTTTCAGTTGTTCTTTCTTAGTACTAAGCATCACAATATCCAACTTTGCTATAAAAGTAAAGGTCTAGCAAGAACAAGTGGTAAAGTATACCTGGAAATTGATTTAGATTCAAAACTGATTTGGAAAAAGCATATTGATACTGCTATTGACAGAGAACATTCAAGAGCAAAATTAATGAAATATTTGACTGGTATCACTTAGGGTTCGACCCAAGATGTACTATGTACAGCCTATAAAAGTTATATTCGCCTGTTGTCGAGTATGGAAATGAGGTTGCAATTACTGCCTCAGATTTTATTAGACACAAGCTTGATATTTTCCAGACAGCATGTTGAGACTGATCACAGGTAAAGAAACCAACCCCTATAATTTCTATAGAACTTCAGACAGAAAAAGAACCTTTCAGTGATTGTGTAACGAAAGAGTTAATATCCTTGTCGAAAAAATCTTGAGAAGAGAAAACAACTTTTTAAGTTATTACAGACCAGCAAATGAGAGACCAAAAACCCACAGATCCTTTCTTTCAAGCATTAACGATCTCTGTGACACTTACAATATCCCTACTCCAATTCGCCAGGTTTACCCTCAAGAATTTAATCCTGCTATGGATCTAGACATGTTGGAGGTATACCTGAATCTTGTTTGGGGGTGTTAATAAGCAGCACTCATTACAGAGTGAGTTAAAAATTACATCCCTGGCTATCATTTACAACAGATATCCATCTGATAAGTGGCTTCATGTATATACAGAGGATTCTTCAGAAGATGCAATAAGAAATGCCGGTGCAGGAGCATATTTTAATATTTCCTGTATAAGTTGCCCTGTGGGGAAATATTGTGACAATTTTAATGGTAAGATAGTGGCTGTAGCATATACAATCGATGAATTAAGAAATAGCCGTGATCAAAATATTGTTTTCTTTATAGATTCACAAGCTGCTATCCTCTCACTTACTTATTGGAATTACATTCAAAATGCCCTAGTTCATTCTTGCTGAATAAAGCTATATGAACCGGTGAAAATAAAAGTTTGCGTTTTTCAGTGGATCCTAAGTCATTGCAACATTTTTGGAAATGAGCAGGCAGATAAACTAGTAAAGGCCGGATCTCTTATGACCCAACCAAATTCTTCTTTACCTCTGTGTAATATCAAAAAAGTAATAAAACAAATTCAACAACTAAAATAACAAAATTCCTAGTTCCTTGCCTAATGCTATTGGAGTCGCTTATTTTCGGATGACTACTGGTCACGATTACATACAAAAATATTTACAACGGATAAAGTCAAGGATTCGGCTTGTTACCCTTTGTGCCATCATGGTGAAAATGGAGGTGACCACCTCAAGCACTGCCCTGAAGTTGTAAAGTTTTTGGCTGACAACTCTTTTGAGGCAAATGATGGACTTGACTCTTGTTTTTATATCTATTCATCGTTATAGTGGGCTGCTCGTCGAATGATGGCAGAAATATCGCAGACAGATGTAGGATAAAAAAAACATTTAAGAGTGTTCGAAAATCGTCGATCTGATGATATATTGATGTTGAGATAAAAATAAAGTTTATGTAAAATTTCAGTGAAAAAAAATGGATATTGCACATTAACAAGTTATTTCTTCCAATGACAATTCTGTTGAAACTTGAATTATAAAAATGGATCAATACCCTTAGTGTTCGCGATGAATTTCTGGAAATTATACTTCTCAAAAGCATATCTTATGTTTAAATATTGATATTGATTAATACTTTGCAAATCAGAACACAACTTACTATAATCTGCATATAAGTTCATGTAAAACATTGTATATTTTAAATAGTTTTCGTATTTGTGATTATTTTGAATTCAAATGTAAAAAAGAATTATTTTGTAATGCAATTAAATACATTAAATGGTTGTAGAATATTACTTTTTATTTGGTGAAAGTGTCAAATTAATATGATTCCAGTCTTTCAAATTTAAAACCATTTTTTTACAAAACGGTTGTAAAAATAGGTTATATTTAAGATATTTATAAGATTTGAAAGAGGCGAAATAACTCAAAATATGATTTTATTTCTGTAGATTCTTTATAAATTTCCACCCCAACTATTATTTTTTAACAGGTGTCTAAGTCATTTAATTTAAAACTTGGATTCTGAAACATATATGAACATTCAATATATAAAGGTCCCCATTATCAAAAAATCTTACTACAAAAAGAAAAAAAATTCTTCACTTAAAACAAAAAGCATCTAAAATGTTTTACAATGCAACCACAATATTAAAACTTATATGTTTACATACATTTACTTTCCTTTTTTGCATATGCTTTTCTTTTGAATGTTTAGAATTTGATCCTGTTTAATGACTGCTTTATTGATAAAGTTAAGTAGATTGATAGAAAACGATCTACAGATGTCAAGATGAAACTTCGAATTGCAGACCATAAAAAAAAGACCTTATCAAAATAAATTTTTAAGATAACGATCACGAACGTAGAGTTTCTCGAAGTTCGACTTTCTTTTTAAGTGTACTCTTCCTGAATTCAATTTTGAGAAAGATACTTAAATAAGATCGTCATTACGCTAACAATTTCGAAAGATAATGGGGAGACTGAGGGGGCTTAAAGGGCCTCCCATTAATTTTCTAATATTGATACTGCATTCCTGATCCGTAAAACAGAGAAAGTTCAGCTCTCCTGTTAGCATTGTTATTTTCAGAAAGAGTCAGTAATGATAATGACCAATTATGCAGACAAAATATTTCTTTCTTTATTTTCAACATAAAGGGAACTGAGAAGAAAAAATTATTTTAAAATCCAAAGAATTTATTTCGATATATTTATTAAAAAACAATATATTACTTTTCACTTAAGCAGAATTTCCTGGTTTTGTTTTTATCGATAATAAAAAAAATTTCAAAATATTTTATGTTTTAATCAATTTTTTTCAATGTGAACTATAATGTATGTTTTGATTATTTATATTTCATTTAGTACAAGAACGATATTTTTAAGTGTATTTTTATTATTTAAAATATAATATTTATAAATAAATATTTTTAAACAATTTAAATGGCAATTTAAAAGTTGTTGAGTTTAATACGTTTTTCTTATCGTCTTAATACATCATGGATATACTAAACGGTTTTTTTTTTTTTTTTTTTTTTTTTTTTAATAATCCGTTATCAAACCTGAATTAAAGATGGAAGGAAACTATGAAAATGCATGTATTTGAAATTAATTTAGAATTAATTGTTTAAATATTAAATTATCCCTGAGTTTTACATTTTCATTTAATAATTTTACATTACTTGGGCAGTCTAATAATTATATAATACTCACTTAATACAAAAACAATAAGTCTCCTGGGCATGATTCTATCACTGAAAAGCTGCTTAAAAAGGGAGGTCCCCAGCTCTAAGAGTACTTGATAACTTAATTGCAAACATTTCGAAGTCTGAAAATTTGCCATTAGATTGGGATATTGGTATAATATGTTTCATCCACAAGAAGGGTCACCCAATGGTTTGCTTTAACTATTAGCCTTTTTTTTCACGTGCTATAAAAGCTCTAATATTCTGTTTCAGAGACAGTCTGTTTGTCAAATCTGAAATTGGTAGCTATCAATGTGGATTTAGAGGAGGGAAATCTGCAATTGACCAAATTTTATTTTGCGTCAGAATTTTGAAAAATCCATTGAATTGACATCGTCTGTTTTTTGACAAGTCCGCATTTCATTGTGTAAATAGGAAATATCTAATGAAAGCAATATATGAATTTAAAATTCCAAGTAAACTGATAAGACTTGTGAGTGGCACCAGCTGTAAAATTAAATTCATGGGTTCCCTCTCAGATGGCGTAAGTATTAATAATGGTGTACCATAGGGTGACTCTTTTTCATACCCTGCCTTCAATATTGTGCTGTAAAAAGTTATTCGTGATTCAAATATCGATTCTCGCGGAAACATCTTCTACAAACCAGTTCAGCTTCTAGCTTACATTGATGATATTGATATCATTGCTAGGTGTGTGCAAACCTTGAAAGCAAAATGCTCTTCTTTAGAGATTGCTACAATTCGTATGGGATTGATAATAAATGAATCTAATACTAAGTATATGCCTATAATGAAAACTCCATCAAGCGGTACACTCAATCATTTAACAATTGGCCCTCATGAGTTTGAAATTGTTCCAAGTTTTAATTACCTTACATCTTTGATTTAGAAAAAAAATGACATTATATCTGAAATTCAAAATCGTATTTAACTGGCCAATAAAACGTTCTTTGACTCCATTCTTTGTTGAAGTCGCGTTTTCTTTACAGAAAAATAAATCATCTTATTTATAAAACTCTCATTAGACAGGTCCTAATGTACGGCAGTGAAATTTAGTCTCTAACTAAAAGTGGAGAATACAAAATTACATTTTTTGAGGGAAAAGCTCTCAGAAATATTCTCTGTGGCGTCAAAGAAAATGGGGTTGGCAAATACGTTTTAATTCTGAAATTTATAAAAAAAAATTTAATGAGCATGGTATCATTAAATGTATTAAAATGAAACAAATGAACTGGATTTAACATATAGTTAGAATAGATGAAAAAATCATGTAAAGCGTATTTTTGTTGCAAAGCCCTTTACTAGTCGGAAAAGGGGAAGACCCAAACTACGATAGCTCGATTCTGTTGAATCGGAGTTTAAGGTGATTGAGGAGAGGAACAGGCAGACTTCGGTAAAATGTAGGTTATTTTGGATGAATCTTTAAAAGAAGACATTACCCCACCCTGGCTTGTTGAGTCAAATATGATGCTGACTGACTAACAATTCGTAATACTTGCTTAATAATTTTATATTATTTGCTTAGTAATTGTATTATTTGTTTAATAATATGTACCAAATAGCGTTTACATCATTGCTGAATTTCGAATTATTTCTCTAATTAACTTACATTATTTCTAAATTTAGTATTTTATCAGCAAGAACTTTTACATTTTTGTTGATATTTTTTATTATTTTTCATATAATTTTTGCTGAATTTTGTGTTGTTAGCACATACATTTAAACAATTCCTTTCAACAGAAATATTAAAAATTGGAAAATAGAATTAAACAATTCTTAATACATTTATGCCGCTCCAAAATGAACTTAAAAATCAGAAGGCTTCAGTATTTTTCATATTTGTGTTTTTTTAATTTCAAGATATATTGCTTTTTAAAATGTTCTGAACATGAACACTTCTTACCTGGAAATTTATTTATTTAAAAAGGCAAGAAATGCATTGCAATATAATGAATATATATATATATATATAATCCTTCTTTTAAATAGTACTATTTAATTATTTTTATAAAACAGTCAAAGCCAATTTCATTTTCAAGTAATTATTTTATTGTAGCGGAGAAAGAGACAATTTCCACACGGCAAGAGTTAAAAATTCCGCCGTTCGATACGTTCGTTTATGATAGCAAGAGTGTAAAAGCAAGAGCGGGTGTTTTGCTGTGTTTTTCGTTATATAGTAGGGAAATTTCAAAACAAACGTCATAGACACGTGATATGAATGGAAGGATTTCGTGGGAATCTAAGTGCAGACCAAAATTCTGGTAGGGATCATCCCTACAAGTCTAGAGCGTGGGAAAAGCTGATATTGCAGATTTTAAGAGGGCATGATTGCATAAATTAAAGATAAAAAGAAATAGTATCAGGAAATAAGAATGAAAGCTTTACTTTTAAATATGAAAATGGGAAAAATTAGGAAATTAAATTATTATTATGAGAAACTAATAAGAATTAAAGTTAAATCATTATATATATATGGAAATTGTCTACATTTTTAATGTAATAAATGTGTCTGGAAAACTTATTATACTTAAGTCATTTAGTTTCATTAACATCTTCATAATTCTAGGAAGTTTAAGGTATTTATTTAGAGAAACAAATTATTTTTTTTCTTTATGAAGTTATTGTGTGACGGGTCTATCCGCGACCTTGTCACTAGCAGTCCTCTTGGGGAGTTTTCACTCCTGAACAATTATTTGTATTAGAGAGCTTCCTCCAAAGAAGAGAACGGAAACATGCAAATTAAGACTGATATATGTATATAAAATGTAAGCTTTCAAGAGAGAAAGAGGAGAGAGAGAAGATAGGATAGGATAGACTTCTAGCTGAATTGTTCTGTAGATTGATTGATAAATAAACTAATTGTTTTAGAGGTGTCGACCTTTTCTTCCGTACCTTCCGACCCTACACTATTACAATTGGCAATAAATGCATTGTTAACATCTCTTAATATCTTCCTCATTCCTAAATATTTTTGTAATTACTGCTTTTGCTTGTCTTACAAAAATATGAGGGGTAAGTACGTTTTACTGCTAGAAGACAAATCTTTATGTAAACGTTAACTGTCTCAGCGATGTATTTATTACATTAATAAAAAAAAAATTCAGAATATTTCATTTCACTTATAATATTTAGAATTCCGCATGCGTGTACAAATACATTACTACATAATTGGAATATATTTTAGAATAATATGTAACGTAAGAAATTAATTCACAGAATTTAACATTTTCTAAATTCTTCTTTTATAAAAAAAATAATGAATTATGTTTAAAAACACTAATTTAAAAGTCGATTCATTATGTTATTAAAAATCAATTTTATTTCGAATTACGTGGTAAAACAAACTTTGATAACTGATGCCATATTTAAAAAAAAATTATGCTATTTCCTTATGATTTAAACTTATGTCTGCACCCCCAATCAGCGTAAGTTTTTATTTATTTCTAATGTTACATAGATGATTTTAGACATTGATTTTTTTTTTATTTTTAGAAAATCATCAGCTATATATGAGTTCAAAAATGTAAAGAAATAAGATATGCAGTGCGATCTCTTTACATTGTGTTTTTACGAAGTATAACTTTTTAATGAGAGATGTTTACAAAGAATTAAGGTAAATAATTTCAGTTTTTCAAACGACAAATTTTGGAAGGTAAAATCTTATACTCGCTTCATTTTCTCCAATCGTTGTAAAGTAGATTTTATAATTGATTTTATAAGAAGTATATTAGTCACATATTTATTTCCAAAAAAATGTGTAACATTTATAAAATATAAAAAATATTAACAAGCTGGTTTGAAATTTTTGTATTTTCTTAGCAGATATTCTGGACTATAGCTTACAATCCACTGTGTAAGTCTAGTACAATGTCAAATTGCTTAGGAGCTTAGGACATGCGTGAGAAAATAAAATACCAAATTTAAAACTCTTTGTTTTTTGAAACATTTATATTTTAAAATTATAAATTTTTTTTCTTTAAAAAGTTTTTTTGTTTCCCTTTGTGTTGAATACGAACATGATTTTCACATATATTTACATTTAGGTACCATTTTCAATATTAATATTAAATATATATACATATATACAAAATATTTTACTCTTCATACATGAAATAATACATAAAATATAGTGAACTAGCTTTTTGAATGATATTACTGTATTTTTCGTTGAAGACATCATCTAACTCTGTAATTTTTGAAATTTAAATTATTTTTTTCTTTTTTCATAATAAAAATTATTTCTTAAAATTTAAGTAATAGAGGAAAAGAATTTTCGGGATCACTGTATACAAAAATACCTTTACAGAAGTATAAAAAATTTGAAACCAACCCTATAGTGTAATAGTTTTCTTTAAAATTGTACCTAAATGCAAATACATATCACAAGACATGTCCATATTCAACCAAGAGGGAAAAAACTATTTATATAGTTCTATAAAATAAATAATATATTATTATTAAGCACACAAAAATCTAAGCTCTACTAATAATATGAAAATATATATATCACAAAAGCAAGGAATCTTAAATTCGGTATTTTACAATTTTTCGAAAGTACTGGTGCCCTTAAACATCAGTTCACTCCTGTTCCTAATTAAATAAAATTATGAAAAACAATTAAATGCTTTAAATAATTGTCTAAGTAATTAGGACAGTTCATATACTAATAGACAATAGCCAATGCACGTATCTATAGGTTAACAGATTAAAAATATGAAAGTACATTAGGTTGCGATGTTTTTCTTGTGAGATTCTTTCGACATAGCGATTCATTACAATTGAACAAAACAAGATAAGACGCAATTATTCGTTCGAAAGATACAAATCTAAATACACCAACGAAACACATCTCACAGTAACTTCTGCATTTCAACTCAAACGCTCTGTTGATCCCCATTCATCTCAAATGATCCAAAAGTTCATACTTTTTTACATTCATTGTGTTCTAATGTTTCTCGTTCCATGATCAAAGCCGTGAAGGAAACTTATAGCTCATTGTTCATCCTGATATGGTAATTCGATTCGTTCCAAAGACTCATCTGAATTGGAAATTTAAGAGAGAAACCAACGACAATTACCTTGTAAGACGTCGCAGCACGAATATATGACGGCTAGAGATAATCCAAAAGGCGACGACAGATCGCACATGAACAGCATATTTGAAAATAATGATTCTTCGAGATACCTCCTATTGACAAAACTCTTTGAATATAATGAATGGAATTTGAATGGCATTAGACTTTGATGGACTTATTCGGTTTTGTTTTCTTGCAGAGTGTTGCTCAACCCTGTTATTATTTTTCAGATGTAATTTTGTAACCTTCTCGGAAGAAAGTGTCGTTTGTTAATCAGTTCTATCGAAAGCTTTATGTTGGTGATTTGAAATTCAGAATTAATCAGTCGCGAAAGTGTTGATGGCAATTATTGATAATTATAAATAATAGCTCTCAGACGTAGAATTAATTGGAATCGTAAGTATAATATATGGATACTCTAAATATTTGTAACTAACCACGAAAAAAAGGTTATATATAATTTAAAATTTTGCTATTTACAGTAATAAAGTTTGAAAATTAACTGAAATAACTCTCAAGGCTTTCTACTTTTTTACATCATGAAACCGTATTTATGTCATTTTACTGCAACTAAAATATCTCTTTATTTTGAGAATTTAAATATGATTAAGATAAAGAATAGAAGAATGAAAAATTCAAAAGCGAAAGTCCTTTAATATACATGGTTAATGAATTTCAAAATGCTAAGTTTTCTTAAATAAACAACACAGATTGTTGATAAGGAATACATGAATACAAATGGAAAATGAAAAAGTTCGTTTAGTAAGTGTTCGTTACAACTTTCTTTAGTTACACGTATAATGTAAACTCGATTTGTAAATTCCTACCAAACACATTGTAAAGTATTGGTGATGACTGAATTTACAGCATCAGAAATCCGTCGTTTATGTTCACATAAATGTGTGGGTAATGGCAACGTATATATTTTACCTTTTGCAGGCCTCCATAGGAAGAAATCGCATGGGTCATATCAGGTGGTTTAGGAAGCCAACTGTATAGCTTCAAGTAATTTCGTCCACTGTGACCGATCCATTTGCGAGGTAGCTCTGTGAAAAGCTCCTAAAATAGCTTTTGCGAAATAGTTTCATTATGAATACACAAGGGCCATACATTTTTCACAATATAAGATTTCTACTCCTTTATTTCATATTCAAATATTACTTATCATTCTATGTTATTTATTTTTGAAAATATAGAATTTTTAAATCAGATTAATTATTTTGAATAAACATTTATAATAAGTATTTTTTGCTCATTCAGTATAGAAAGTGATATAAAATTACTAAAAATGAAAGATCGTACAAAACCATTACAAAAAATATGATTTTAAATAATTTGAATACATTCTCAAAATGATCAGAGACAGTATTATTTGCTACGGTAACAAAAAATCCAATTTTAAAAGAATCTTATTTTCTTAAACTTTATTTATTAAAATAATTAAAAATAAAGCAACACAGACATAATAATATATGCAACAGCACGTAAAATATTGATGTTTTGTAATTTTTATTCCTTTCAATCCTTTGTCAGTAAGTAAATACATTTATTTATGGGAATTCAACATATTACTACAGAGGATTTTTTAGATAATCTATATTAACAACAACAGTTGCCCCCGTGTTTCCCACGGGTTGTTTATGTTACATTTCCAATGATCTACGTCGAGATGATTATCTTCTCGATGGGGATTCTACTGATGAATTAATTTGATTTCTATGAATAAAATTTATTATCAAACTGATATCTAGTAGCTTTAAATTCTTCATGTTCTATTTTAAATAATTTAATAGTAAAACGATTATTAATTTAAAATGCTTCATATTTTTATATTTGCATTGAGATATCATTTTTATATCGTAATCACAATTTTTTAAGGATATATTATTTATGTAGAATTTATTATTTCTATACAATTAGAGGAGACATTCTGACAAATAATGACATCATATACATGTAATGAAATTATAGGTTCGAATTTATTTACGCGATTACTAAAGTACGCTTATAAGTCATTGCTTAAAGGGGTTTTAAGTAAAAGCAATTAAAAACACTGAAACCTTTTTTTTACTTAAAGAAATTAATGTTTTTTAGAAAACCGTACATTACAGTAAAAATTAGTAAGTATATATTTAATAAAATGAAACACACTATGCAATGTATAGAATATATTTGACTGAACCAACTTCTTTGATCACAAAAATAAAAAAAATTGATAGATGTAATAAAATACTTGATTTTTTAATCTAATTTCAAATAAATTAATTTCTTGTTGGGGAAACAAAAAAAAAGTGAGGAGCTCTTTTCAGTTTGCATTGGAAAAAACTTCTAGGCAATAAGTGCAGAAACGTGCTTAAAACACTATTTCGAGGATCTTTCTTCTTTTTTTTTTTTTCTTCTTTTGCTTGAAACTGTATGTTCCAGCAAAGAAATCTTTAATATAAGAAAGCATCACTTAATATAATACTCTAAATACGGTATCTAGCTTTTCTCTCGTAAAACAATCGGATGCTCTTTAGAAGATCTGGCTAAATCATATTACATTGCGTATGTTGTCTTTACTTTTATTTTATTTCATCAATGATTGATATGAAAATTCATTAGAATAAAATTAATTGAATTCAGGTCTGTGGTTTGTTTTTGTGTAAAATAACAAAAACGTTTATTTTATCCAATTTGTCCAATCCTTATAGTTTTCAATAATTTATCCACAGTATTCTTCAACACATTCTATCAAAATTACATAATGGAACAAAATTTGGAGCAATATCGAATTGAGTTATGCTTAAAAATATTTAATGGATTTCAAATGTTAAAGGATTTAGTATTTTAGGGTAGTAATCTTTCCGTTAGATTTTCAAAACATTAATAACAAAAATAAAAAATTTAGTCAATATGTTATCTTCTGTAAAGGGAGATTAAATTTCATTCGTATTTAGCAAATGGAACGGTTTTATAATTGTATTGTTTGTAGAATCAATTATAAAATAATATGTTAAATGAAATTTAAACCTTCCAAATTCACACAAAACTATAAACAGAGGAAAAAAAAACAAATTTTTTTATTATTAATTTTCAATTATAAGTAATGGATAAGCAATAGTTATTCGAATCAAGCAAAGTAACTTTTGTAATACTCTATGAAAATTATTTTGTATGTCATGTGATATGCAATATATTAATGAAGGGAGTTCCTTTTAAACGATAAGAATTTTTCCTTTTTTTTTACTAATGAAATGATAAAGCGAAACTTACAAAATATACTAAAAATATGCTAAAGTACAACATAAATTACTTTGCTTACAATTTACGCGCATTCTGGCAGAAATATTGTGATGTAAGTAGTTTCTCTGTAATCATCACAAATAAAATGAATTAAAAGAGAAGAATATTACTTTAAGAACTATTTACTCATTTTTAAGGAATACAATTTTATATCTCTTGGTGACAATGACAGGTAAGATAATTTCATTGCGATCAACATAATATTCATGTGCATATTTTTGTAGTATATTGATAATATTTAATTAAAAAAATACTATTTGAATCAAACGATATCAATTCAAAATAAACGATACATTTTGAATAAAAATTCTGTATTAAATGCATACTTTGAGAATATTAAATAATTTTAAAAACACATTATTTTTAGTTCAAAACAAAAAATTATTACAAAAAAGTGTGTCTTAGTGTTACGTTGTTCAGGACGGAATGATATACTTTTTTGATATCTTGAATTTGAGGGTTGTAGAACATCCAATCAATGATTATGCTTCAACTTATGAGTATCATTTTATTTTAAGTTCTTTATTATCTGTTTAATTTGCGGTGGCTTTCGTCAACAGCAACGACAGAAATGAAAATGCCTTAATAACTGGCCCGACAGGGCTAACAAAAAGCGGCTGGACAACTTTTCATCGGACCAATGATCAAGAATTCAAAAAGCTGTTGGCACTCCAAGAGCAAATGACTTCTCCCACCGCAGAATAGAAAAATATCCCCAGTGTGGTGGGGAAAACATAACATGCTAAAATGGTGACCCAGGACTTGAACGCCAGATGGCAGCACATTCGAGAACTACTAGTTGCATATGCTCTCGACGCAAAAACACTTGTAACTAATGATGAACTATGAACCTGACATAAATATTGAAAGATAGAAAAACCTTCTACTAAATGTGTAACTAGCAAACATCTTTCTTCCAAACAAACACTTTAAAATTCATTCATTTCCTTACTTTTACAAACACCAGGTGTCGCTACTCACGCTAGAAACACCACACTAGTTCCTCTCATGTTAACCAAATACCAATACAGCAAAGCAGCTTCCCCATTGGTCGGTTGATAAAGTCAGATAAATACCCCTATACCCCTCAGCTCAACTCTTGTCAACCACTCAGAAAGCTTTATTTTCTACAATACTGATCAACTCTATCTTCATTGCTAAATTTTTTAAGTTCAATGCAACTATTTTATTTTTTAATTTATTAGCTTAATTTTTTCTCACACAATAATTCAAAATGCATTTCTGGGCAGAAAAAGCCGAAGAAATGCTCAAAAAGTCAAATCCGATATGGAGCTTAAGAGCGTAAGCCTCAGGTGCTCCATTAAAACCTTGTCAACTATAACTAATAATATACCGGCAACGGCGCACGCGGCAAAGAGAACAGCTATTCAACTAGAGGCAGCCGATGACGTCAAATGAAAAACTGTCCAAAATAAAACGCATTACGAAAGGAAGATGGTCTATATCAATTGCAGTATTGGCTGGAAAACCGACTTTTTCTTTACAAATATCACCAAAAATGTTCCTCTTCGTATCATCCCGATGTTACTGGAGCGGCTTTCTTCAATAGCCCCGACAGGAGTCTCTTTTGGTCTAATTGATAATAACGCTGCAAAAGCAACCAGAAAACCTTTCTTCTGACCCGATGGGCGAGGATTTGAAACGCCACCGACAATTCCAAGCAGAGTCCTTCTTCG
>BMAW01061153.1:406004-422493 GCA_019974015.1 Nephila pilipes
AAGAAACTGACTGCTATTTTAGAAATAAATATTTCACAAATCTTGGTTGGGGTTTAAAAAATCTGTCATTATATATATATACATATAATAAGGATAAGACATATTAATACCAACTAACAATAATTAAGATATTTATTAAACTAAATACCAATGATAAATAAAGAACAAAAGTTTTCTAATTCTGTAGAAAGTAAAATCTGCTTCTAGTGTTTAATTATACGTATGTAATAACATGTAGACACTTGAATATGTATGATTTTATTTCTATAACTTGTTGTTAAATTCAATTCTTTTTTAAAGCTTTCCTAAAAGTAAATTAAAAGTCCTTTATATAAAATCACAAACACTGTATTTGATATAATGCTACAGAAGAAAATATCGGTTATCAAGATTTTCTCCGTTTACATGAAATAAATTATATACATAAAAATAACCACACTATATAATATTAAACTCATGAATATTTTTATCATTAATTTTATTTTATAACATAAAAACAGTTTTCAAGCTTTGATAGCATAGTTAATGACGATAATGTATAGTTATTACTTCGATAATAACTTTGAAAAGTAACATTTTTTAATGATGGACTGCGTTGATATCATCTTATAGCATATTATTTTGTATTTATATAAAGCCTTGCGTGAATAACTTAATGCTACTCAAACTTGAAATACTATGTTGGTATATTTTTTAAATCTCACTTTCATTTATTTTTAACAATTTTTACTACTCCTAGGGCTCTTACATTAGCCAGTATAATTCAGAGACTTTGGAGTTTATAACACTGAAATATTTATTACACCATCTTTTAAACAAAAGCCTACAGAAATTATTTAAGTTAAATTTCTTAAGAAATCCAGAATCTTCACTTTTTTGTAGGGCACAGTTCTAATTAATAAAACACAACTTTTAAAGTTTAGTCCATGTTTGAAGTTTCACGATCAATCCATTTTTTTTAAAAAATTCTTATAAAATTAATCTAATTCACCAAAATTTAGTTTTCATACTAAACGGATATAAATGTCTGCAATTTTATTTAATTACAATGATAATTGTATACACTTAGTGATATTTAATCTAACATAAATGAAACAGCTTTATTCTAATGCTTTATATTCTTTGCTAGTCAGATGAATCTGATTTCCTTTTAATACAATTGTCTTTTAAATCTTGTAACGAAAATCTACTTCAAATAATAGTTCATTATTTGTAGAAAGTTTATTTAATGAAATGTCTTTTTCTGGCGAAATTTTTTCCCTTCAAATACAATATTTTTTGTTAAATAATATAAATTAAAATAAAATTTAGAAGAGAAATAATTTATCAAGAATATTTATTTGCAAATGAGAATAAAATATTCAACAAGTTTTATTTTAAATTTTTTTTTCAGTTTTTTTTACATACATTAGTCGGAAAATACATAAAAAAATCTTTTTAGTATAAACTCATCTGAATGCAAAATAAAACTCTGGAAGTACTTTACGAACTGTATTGCATTTCTACATAAAAGTAAATAGTTTAAAAATCGAAGCAACTATTTTCTCCTTCTTAGTATTGCAGAAATCATCAGTTTATATTCCAAGAGTTTCCTGGCAAGAACTGTTTCAGAGCTAGATATTCTTAAAGCTTCATTAAAACTTTTGGCATAATTTTCGACTTTTTACGAGACATTATGCTCAAATAAAAGCGAATCCTTATTCGAAATTGTCCGCCTTTTATTTTCACGCTAGAGCAGACGATCTTTTTACGCTTAGATTTGTAACCGTAACTACTATCTGAATCTTTCTTTCACAGGAAGTTCACCTCTGCTGCCTTCGATCGGATTTCTCGAGCAGAAAAGGCTAATTTCCTCCCCGTTTTCTATTGTTCACTAAGCAAATATTCGTAAATGGAGTTGTGACTGGGGGAAATAGATTTGGAAGCAAAGAGAAAGAACTGACTAAAAAAGAAACACAAATTAAGGAGGGAAAAAATTAAACATATAAGTATAAAGGTAGAGCTAATTCTATCTCATATTTTTTAACAACAATGTTTGGAAAAAGATTTATTATTATTATATTTTACATAATATTTTTAAGGAAAAAATTATGTAAAAGACTGTATTGATACTAGAAAATCGTCTGTTTCCTTAGAATGAATAACAAAAACCACAACTAAATAAAAGGTTAAAAAAAGCGAAAGAATTTAGTAAGAATTCACTCATTAATAAACATGTAAGAATTATTATGTAACTTATAGAGACTACTAACGATTATTATTTATTTATTTTTATTAATACAGCGATTACATATTTCAAGAAAACAATCCTACAACGTATTGAAAAATTAACTCGGTCTAAATTTATCAAAAAAATTTAAGCAGATTTTTATTACGTTATCTTTAGATATTTCTTACTGTTCATCCAAAACTCATGTTCCTACAAATATTGTGAAATTTATAATTAAACGTTAAGATGAAATTAAAGCAAGTTTTCTTTATATAAAGTCCTTGTGAGTTATTATTATAATTATATAATCGCAATATGTATACTTATGTAATAAATCATAGCAATGAAGCCATGGATAAAAAAAATAACATTAATGAGTTTAATAGTTTAAAAAAAATAATTATATATAATATTTTCAGTTTTTGAAGAAAAAAGTTTAGTTATAAAAGCAATAAAAGATAGAAATTTTCGCAGTAATTCTAATTTTAAATCTATTTTCATGGTATTTTTAATAAAATAATTTATGTGTTTTATCATGAAAAAGTCTACATTAAAATAAAACTTTTTGCACCTCAGAATAGCTTTTAGAATAAGTTTACAAACAAATATAGAGAACAAAAGCGGAGAATTAATTAGTAATTGAAAATACAGAGAAAGCTATTTAAATTCTAATATTCTAAATTTACAATATTCCTGTTTTATGAATATATAATAATTCAATATATAATATTTACACTAAATGATTAATTTTTGTAACGAACGTTTTGTTGTAAATGTGAAATTTTGCTTATTGCGATATAAACCAGAGTCCCTTAAAAAGTGAATTTTCTTTGACTCGATGAAAGGGTGTAAATATTCGCCTTAATTATTAGCTACGATATTCAATCAAATGTACTTTAGAAAGCTTGTAAAAGGATTAAATTTTAGCATGCATTGTCTATAAAAGGGGGTTATAAATGTTTATTAGGGGCCGCGGTAGCCTAGAGGCCATGGTCGCTGATTCACGGCCGGTGGTTTACGTCTAGTCGTTGGTTCCATACTTGATGTCACTAAAAGCTCATGTTATGGTCGGGGCTGGTTCACGTTAAATCCGTTGAGACCTTAAGTCCTCCTTTTGGCGTGATGTGAAAATTAGGGGAGGGAAGTTCCAGCTCAGGTGTCATCCTCGTCACTTGACAGAGACTCAAAATTAAGAGGTCCTTCGCTGATACCCCTCGTGTTGCTTCTAGTGCGACGTTTTTAAACCAATCAATTGTTTATTAAGATAGCACTGAGAATCAACACGAGGGCTATTGACGACAGATTTCGTAATTTTGAACCTTGGTCGAGAGACGAGGACGACATCTGAGCCATCCCTTCTCTCTCCAAACTTCTATATTACTTCAACGGGAGGACATGAGACCTTGACAGATCTTACGTGAATCAGTCCCGACCACACGGCGAGTCGTTAGTGGCATCCGGGCTCGACTCGACGAAAATCACCGGGGGCGAGTCCGTGACAATGTCCACGAAAGCTATCGACGCCACATCTATAAAATGGGAGAAAATAACAAATAATTTTTCACTGAAATGAATTAAAGTGAGTAAAATGAACAAAAATTACTTTTGTCATGGAATTCAACTTTCACTGATGCTGTTTCTGTAATTAGAGAAGCTGCTTTTTGTTCTTTTCTGATACTTTTCCAATAAACTAACGAATGAAAATCATAGAAGTTAGTTTAGAGATATAATAGAAAATCGTTAGTACTGAGAAATATTTGTAATATTTTATCAATAAGTCAGCATAAAATAATTGAAAACTACATTAAAATATAATTACTTTATTTATCAACAGTGCTGCGTTTCATCAAATTTTGAGCTTATATTATATGCACTGAGAAAACATTGAGCAAATAAGTTCCGAGAAAGAAAGACGTAAGCATATAATTACTATGTTTCCACTGCCTATGCTCATCATTTATTCTTCAATTAAATATATCCGATAACCATCTATGCCCTACCATTTACGAAACAACATATGGAACACTTTATGAGCATTCGAATTTCATAAAAATCTCATTAGACAAAAGCGATTGTAAACAAATCATTACGGAGTCAACCATTATATCTATTTCAATATCCGTTTCAGGCAATAAAACTCGGCAAATTACACACCGGCTGAATTAATTTCATTCATCCAGGAAAGGAAGACTTTACGCGCTTAAAAGCTGCAGTGAGCGGTTTAACCAACAATCTTGTCTCTTGAAATAAATGGTTGGTCTGGAGTGCTTCAGGGGTGTATCATCTACAGTCGCCAGAGAAAGCAATTACCAATGGCCTCTGTTGGCAATTTACTATGGTCATATGTTGCATTATTTGTACAAGATGGGACGTACCCATTCCATTTATCTGTACCCAACGTGTGATTAGTATAATTGCCTGGTTAGAACTTTATACTTGCTTTTTTACACGTCTTGGTGTCTGGCCTTTCATACGCAGTTATTGCTGAAGTTTGCTGGAAGCAATGATTTCTTTCCAGAGAAATGATGGTTATCAGAAATGTATTATTAAATATTATTATTTAAATTTTGTTGAAACTCTTTAAAACAGGAAGATTTAATGGTATCTATCAATGGGGAGGGGGAGATTTGATTGAATATTTTAACAAAAAAAAATTAAATGATTTCTTCCTAACATTAAAACGACTTTTTTCTCTGTAACCGAATAAAAATAACTGGATTAAAAATATTATATGATGTGAAACAGCGTAATTAATCACGGAAAACGTCCATTAAAATATAATAATTTGTTCAATAGTGATAATAACCATTATAATAATAATATTAACATCCGATTCTTTTTCTTTTAATTGGCTATAGAATGAAATAAAACGAGGTCTTAAATAATTTGTAACCTATTTCCTACCAGGACATAAAAATAGAAAGAAAACCATTTGATTTTTATTTGGAAATCTTTGTGATTACTTCAATTATGAATCATTACTGATATAGTTATCTATTCAATATACAAATGATTATTGATTTAATGATCAAATGAAAAAGCATTTATTTTTTTTTATAAGTATAGAATTATTTTGAATTACCAGTAAATATGCAAATACTATTTAAAATTATAAAATAAAATGTAAATATTTTTATCTACAAATATGACGTCTTTTTATTCAAGGAAAATACCTTTTTAAACCCTCTTTTAGAGCATTTAGTAGTTCTTAAAATTAAGACTTTTTAAAACTTGGAATGTTCGCATCTCTGAAGATTCAGAAAGTTACGGAATAAAACTAAAAAGCCTTAAATCTCCTATGAAATTAAGATCTTAAAAGATAAAAATTCAAAGCAGTGAATTTTCACAGCTTTAATCTTATTCTAGTAAAATCATTATCCAAGTTACATAGCTAACCAATCGATTTAATCATTAAAAAAGAGAAATTCCATGAATGCTTTAGAATCTCTAAATCATCCGAATCATTCTTCCCACTCATTGATAATTTGCACATTAAAACACTCATATTCTAAAATCGGACAACATTCAAATGATTTTCTGTTGGATTCTTTCTCACGGGGGTATTTTGATAAGTAGCAATAAAGAAATAGATAGTGCACCTAAATCTGCAATCGGTGAAATCTCTCTACCATTCTATTTTGCGGTTTATGATATTACATTAAATCGGTTATTTATAACTACTTTCAGGATTAATAGAATCTGAAAATAAATAACAATTTGAATGAAGTAAAATCAATCATTTCTCATTTGCGTTCATCATCATTGTAACGATGGGACGTAATTTTAACATGTTTGTGAATCGGACACGAGTGACTTACACATAAACATATCTTTCTAGGGGAAGAAACTCTATATGTTTGTCCTCTTACTGAGAGATACATTTAAATTGAAGTCTCTGCTCTTAACTCTATTCGTTTTCAACATTTTAAATCTTATTCACTCTCTTTAATTTACTTAGTTGGAGAAAATCCCCAACCAAATACATTTCGTTTCTTACATGACATTAGCTTTACCCCCCATTCATATAATTTATTAATCTACTTCTTATTCTCTACCTAGAGTGTGAATTTTAAATTGTATGACTTTGTTAAAATAAAAAAAAATTCATCTTAATTTGGCACAATACATCTCTCGAGGATTCAGTGCCAGAAATTTTAACGAACAAAGAAATCTTTAAAATAGAAAATTTAATCTCTCATAGAAATAATGTTGAAAAATTAAATGTCTCTTTTCGTCTCTTAATATACATTATAATATATTAGCTGAATGATACTTTAGAAGTATGATAGTTTATAGTTAACATGTAAAAGTTTTTAAAATTCAGAAATGTGTTCCTATCAAAAGTTGAATTGTATGGCTAAAAAGAATTTTACATTTACGCTTTGTAGTTACAGCTTTTTTGAACAACCGAAAAAAGGAGCAAACATTATACGTAATTGCACAATTTGAAACTCTTTCCTCTCACGTATTTCGTCCAGACCAACCCAAAAGGATTAAACTAAGACCTAGAAATTTAAATCCTTTAACTCATTCATCAATTGCGCTTAATTTCATCATCCTTTGATTTATTTGGTAGGAGTTCATCATTTGTTCAGCGGGCAGACCTTAGCTTCGACGTGACGAACACGAAAGAAAGGTTTATAAATTAAATTGAATGGTTCTAACTAAAGATATAAAACAAATTATCCGCGATGTTGGCTTTCGTAATTGTTTTCTTTGATGGATTCATGGGTTATTATCTTTCTCACTGTTGTACTACTTTTTGCTTTCCGGCAATTTTTCTAACTGTGACTTCGTGCGCTTGTCGAAAGGAAGAGCAAAACACACTACAGCTAATCTCTCGAGCAAAACAACAAGTTTGTAACAAATGCGTTTTTTTTCTTCCTGAAGACATTTATTTTGCTTCAAGTTATTTTCCCAATTATTTGCTCTTTGGGAGAAAAGAGCAGTTCGTCCCGGTAAAAATCACGGAGATGAGAATTACTGAATATTTTCACCGATGACAGGCCTCTAAAATCCGAGATCGTCTTATAGGACAAATATAAAAAAATAAAATGAAATTTATACAGATTAAAACCATTAAAAAAAAACAAATAACTCACCAATATATTTGAAATCTTATAAAATTCTCACATTCATCATCTGAGGCAAATAGCTTCTCAAGCACATCCTCACTTTTATTGTTGAGAAACTCGTCATATGATTCCCATTCTGTACCCAGAGAGTCGTCATCAGCATCCCATGACAATGCGTCAATGGTGTCATTTATAGCATTAGAAATACCACATTTTTTTGAAAGATTCATTAGAGGTACTTGTTAGGGGTTCATGTAAGTTTATGATTCGGCACATGCTTCTATAAGCAGTACTACCAGATGTAAAAAACAAACTAAATATATTGAATGATTGTTTGTTATCGTCGCACTTGGAAGTAACACGAAGGCCATTTGCGATGGATCCAGTAATTTTGAACTTCGGTCAAATGACAAGAATGGCATCTGAGCCTTCTCCAAATTTCTACGTCGTGTCAAACTTGGTGCTTCGGCATATTTAACATGCATCAGCCGTGCCACACAGCGGGATTTTAATAGCACCAAGACTCGAACCCACGACTCCACGAAACACAGCCCACGAGTTTGTGACCATGACCACTAGGTAACCACTGTCAATAAAAGTGTTAAAAGTAAATGTGAGTTTCAGGCTAAACACATGTTTCTACTTGCAATGTTGCCAGATGCAAGAAAATAAAATTTACAACATGTTTATAGCTGATCTAAACTATATTCATAAGTCGTTGATAGTTATGGGGGTCTTCTTATAGAACATATATATGCTAATACTATAAATCTTTGACGAAAATTTATACCTCCTGTTATCTAAAGATCGTCTTATCTGTAGAAATATTCGGTAAATCAAATATTCGAATTAAATTTTGTTATTTTCACAAAAAAAGTTTTGAAACAAAAGCTCTCGAAATCTGAAGATAAATTACAGTAGCGAAATCTTTAGAACAATTAAAATATGAAAGTTTTTTTTGTAAAGATATTGTTGACGCCAAGTTTGGCTACATGTATTGCGTGAATCGACGTTCTGGTGATTTATCGTCAGATTTAATAGTTTACTGCATTAATATTTTATCATTTGCTTTAATTTTAATATCTAAATACTAATTAGATTTATTATCGCGGAATTATTTGCTTTATCTATTTTGTACATAAATATGGCATCGTTTTTGTTCATTCGAATGTGTTTGTTCTGAGATATTAAGGCATTCCAAAAGAATGAAATCCTGTTGTTGGTAGTTTGAGTATGGACTTTAAGTAATATTACATGATGTATTTAAGGAAATAATCTTGTGTATATAGGATAATATAATTTAATACGCACAGTTAAGAAAAATTTCAATTTGTGTAATGTACTTACTTACTAAAATATTTAATTTTGTCGAACCGTTGCCAGATATTTTTCAGAAATGTGGAAGTAATTTTCCCGTTTTGAATCTTATTAGCCACTACAGAGGCTATTATTTTTATCAACTACTAAGTGATGTCACTGACCACTTTTCAAAGTAAAAGGTATAATGCACTTGATTTGTTTATTACCATTTCATGGCAGCAATAATCACGTTTAGCTTAGAAAATACTCAATTTAATAATTTATCGCTTGCTTTAATTTTAATATATCAGAAAAGAATATTATAGTCCACTTCAATATTTCATCGTTTGCTTTAATTATAATATTTAATTGAAAAATTCGATAATTTTTTAAAAGAGTTCGCATCTCTTATTGTTAAATCTGTTCTTTGCAAAACATTGCACAAAACAATTTTTAAAATCTTTTTAGTACAATTATTTTAGAAGAACACAAATTACATTTTTTTATAATTTGTAAAACGGAAAACTTTATCATCAAATGCTATAATAACAAATTTACGTCAGTAATAAACTAGAAAAAATAATAACATATTTATAAATAGCATTTTTCATCGATTAAAGAAATAATTGAAAAACTGGCGAATAGAAATGTTATCCTCTATTCAACAAATTTTTTTAGTAACATTTATTTTTATCAAATATCAAAGAAAACTTCATGACTTTTCTAAAAAGCATATTATTTATCAATATTTTTTAAATTACCAATTGTTGAGTTACCCTACGTTTCAATAAAATTAATGAATATGTAATTTATATTTTTCATATTATTACCTTTTTTAATGATGTTTTCTACCATTTTTAGAATTGTATAATGCTATTTCAGAAATCGCTCAAAACAGACGTAAAAGCCTACATTTAAAGCTATTAGAGATATTAAAAAAATGTTTGAAATATTATTGCACAGTTATTAAAATTCCTTTAACATAAAGTAAAATTTTCATAAAAAAATATTCCCCTTAAAAATTCATAAATGACTCAATAACAAAATAATGAAATGTAAAATACACCTTAATTGAATAGCGATCCTACGAAATCACTTTTTTTTCATTTAAGAAATGTTATCGATCAAACTTTAATCACGATTTACTAAATTACTTTTCAAAACTAGAAATATCCTTTTCTCAAAATTTTTTTTTTTAAATAGCATGAAAAAATAATTTAAATGTTTTAAACCTTATTCGACTTTCAAGAAATCAAATTATGAAGTTCAACGAATATTTGTTTAAATTTTTAAAAAATCTTTTATCACTTCTAATTTGAAAAGAAAAATAAATTACTATTTTACTCACAAAATAAAATAATATTTGATCTATTTCCCCTTTCAAATTTGTCTGAGATGAAAGGCCAAAAATATGTAATGAAGATAAAAAGTAAAATTTTATTTATTCGGTTGGTGATATTGCTTGCACAAATTGAGATATATTACAAGACGTACATATGTACACTTGAATATTCTTCAAATTATTAAATATGACCTGGATTTGTTTTATAGATACTGTGTTTCATTGTAAATAATGTGTAATTTTTCATAATAGGTTTCTATTGTTTCCGAATCGTTTGTAAAGTACTTGACGGAAAGTAATTTTAAATGTGTATTTCCCCCTACGCATTTCTTTTGTAGTAAATTTGTTTTGAAAAGAAGCTAGCACAACATTAAGACTCAGATATAAATTGCACTAGTCAAGTTAAAATTTCAGTGTGAAATATTTACGTACGAAAATAAAAAGAATTAATAAAAACTGGAAATTTCTACTTCGAATGAATAACCAAAAAATTAAATAGTTTTGTTCGTGAATTATTCATGCAAAACATTTTTTTTGCATTGTGTTGACATTTTACGTAAACATTAAACTCAACAAAATTATCCAGAGAGATTAAAAAGAAAGCTTTTTTTTTATTTTTAAGTATACTGTTGTGATATATTCAACTTTTAAAAGCAAGCGATTTAAACTTAAAGTGATACTTTTTTTCAATATTCTTTATTAAGATATATATATTTTTAAATGTTTAAAGTTGTTAAAAAGAAATAAAATTATGCTATTGGCAACACCAGATCATATTTTTCATTTTAGATAATTTAGTGGCAACGAACATAAAAATATAATTGAGTTTGGTTCCAAGAGGTAAAGACGAAAGTTGAAAAATTGTGCTCGTGGAAATTGTGCATCTAAGTTATGTTTGAAAAGATGTGCGCAAATAAACGTGATGTCCTGAAAACAAGTCATTTTTATTAATAGTCTACAATACAGTACACTGTTTACAATTAATAAGTCATATATAACAGCTAAATAAATTTTTAAAAAATAGAGTATATTATTAAAAATTCTAAAAACCTCTTTATAAAATAATGCTTTCTATGTATAAACTATAATTTTATGAAAGGAAAACACTTTCTTTTCTTTCTTAAATATAAATGAAGTATCTTTATGAAATATAAAAAAATATAAAATTGTAATGAAGCTTTATTCTAATCTGCCTATGAAATATTTGATATATAAATTCTTAAGCATAATTATATGGCATTCAATGCATTAAATCCACTTTATTTAGCAGACAAATATGAAAGCAAAATAAGACAGAACTATACAAATAATATTAATTGTTCGAATGCATTGCATAAATGCACTAATAATAAAGTATCTATTCTAAAAATATACCCGTTCGCATGAAACGAGTACTATTTTATAAGAATGGTTTAAATATTTATGCATCATTCATTTTAGATAATCTAAGGTTGAAAAGTTTTTTCATTCCCGTTTAGAATATTTGTGTTTAGTAGTTTTTTCATTTCCGTTTAGAATATTCCTGTCTGGTAATTAGAATTTTTGTGCAATATATTAATAATAACATATCTATGAAAAGTATAGCCTATGGCAGGTAAAAGCAATACATCTGATGAAGAAATACAGCTCTATCTTCGTAAGGGTGAATCAAGGAACGATGGCCATAGTTTATTATTTTCAAATATGTTTCATTTATCTTCTGTGTGTTATTATGCGGCTAAAATCTATTCAAATAGTAAATAATTCATCTTGAAGTGTTATTTTCCCAAATTTCCTGAAATATTCCACTCTTGACTTTTTGACTTTATTCAATCAAAAAAGATCCCATTTAACATTAATTAGACAAGAATGAAGGAAACGTCATCCACCAGTTTTAAAACTTTATAAGGAAACATAAGTACAAAATAAGCTATATGTAGGAAATCATATCTGCAATGCTATAATTTTGGATAGGAAAGAGACAATGCTATAAGAAATGAGATAAATATAAAAATCAATTAATTGACCTTTAATTAAAAAATATGCATGCGTTGTATTTTAATGTTGATAAACAATGTAAACTTGAATTCTGAAATTAAAGTATTTCCATCAAATGCAAATTACGAGTTTCTAAGCATTACAACAATTTTTTCTCTAAACTGAGTAATATATTATATTGTTGTCCCAACCCCAAAAAAGAAGAAAATGAATTTGTTCGCATTTATTAAGTATGAATAAAAGTGAATGAGTAAGAAATATAGTGTCACAAAAGTATATGAACCAAAAATATATGAACAACCATAATAATAGGAATTACAAGTTTTCAGGATCAGAAAATTTGCATATTTCAACACTGTTTCTATGACTTTATTTTTGTAGAATATTAAAGACAAATTGGGTTTTCGATTTGAAGTTTATTGCGATATACCTCGCAACATTGAGTTCTTTAGAACTGATGAAACCGATATTTGACATTTAAAAGATGAAGGAATGAAGGTTCCGAACATTTCTAAGCACATTCATTCCAGGAGATCTGATATAATTCTCATATATCTTGTAGGAACGGTCTATAGGCTTTGGCCTTGTACGCTTTTGCACATTTACGTTAAAAAAGTGTACAAGACCAAAAACGAAACCTCGACAGCAAGAAAAACAACTTTCACGAGCTTGTTCCAGTAAAATAATTTCTATTCGTCAAATTTCCAATAACTTAGACATTCTGCATGCAGAGTTGCAATTCATCGTTTACAAGCTAAACAAATTTCATGTTTATCGTAGCATGCGGAGAACACCAAGTACATAGTATGTAGCGAACACATCTTAAAGAGGAGCCAGTACTTTGGCCTAAGAAACATATGGCATTTGAAAGATGAATGGTTAACTATTATCTTTAGTGATGAAAAGAAATCAGAACTGGATGGACCAGATGGTTATGTCTGTTATTGGCATGACCTTCTACGCAAACCTCTCTCTCTCTTTAGCTGGCAACAAGGAAGTGGTTCTGTCATGGTGGGAATGGTGTGCTCTGTTTCAGCGGCACAACTGATATATATTTCCTACATGGTCATCAATATTCAGCAGATTATTAGGATATACTTCAGACATTTTTGCTTCCATTTGAAAAATATCTGGGAGGTAATAACTACATATATATTTCAGTAGGACAATGTTTCCACCCTCACCTTTACAACTACAGCATGGTTTATACAGAATCAAATTACCGTTACGGGCCGACCAGCTATTAGCTTGGATCATAACCTGATGGAAATCTTCGAGAGGAATTTGAAAAAAAAGTGTATGATCATAGTTGCCAAATTTCAGCATATCACAGTAAAGCAGCAAATAGATCAATTTTGGGTTTCTTTAAAACTTGGCTTGCCACAAAATTTAGGTCAAAGCCTGCCTGATCGAGTTTTCAAGTTAATTAGCAACAATGGTTTCAAAATTTGAGCTATTATTACTAAAGCTCTAATTGTCCATGTATTTTTAAGACATTATTTTCTTAACCACCAAAGGAATTTATGTTTTCGGCAAAGTATAAACTAGCGTCATTGACCAATTTTCATTTTTTTACCACAAAACTAATTACTCTTTAACAATCAAAATGGACTAAAATACAAAATATTACCATTTTGCGGTTAAATTTTTTTTTATTCTTTCAACATTTTATTTACTTTAATTTCTTTTCCAAATATTATGAGCCTTATATGATGCATCAGTACAGTAATAAGTTGTTGTTGTATTTTTTTACGTCAACTATTTTCCCCCGTTCATTAATAATGCTATTATTCTGAAAAAAAAATCCAATATGCATATATTGATAAGACACACTGTATGAACCTTCATATGTATACATATGTTACAGATAAGAGCCTTTTTGTGATTTCATATGTTTTATATATGAATCTCAGTATATAAAAAAAGGCTACACATTTTGTAGGTAAATTGTATTTAATGTCTCTATAAGTTATAAGAAAAGTTGAAAACAATTGGTATTTGGTATGTCTAATTGATATTGCTAATTTAATTAATAATTTTAAATCTTTTTCTTATTTTTGTGCATTTATACATTTTCATTAAAATCTTATTTTTTCATTTAAACTTGTGGAATAGTAAAGAAGGATTTTAATTACATTTGAATTCATAAACCATGAATGTAAACATTTTATCATTGTTCACAAATAAAAAATAATATTTCATTAGTTTTAATTAATTGGAATGGTTTCTTATTAAGATTTCATACTTCTTAAATTGTTCTAATGATTTTGACCTATGAATATTTTTTACAACTATTTATAACTCGGTGATTATGACGTATACTGCCTTAATTGAAACTGCATTATTTACTGTTATCTTCGATGAAGAATTTCTTGCTTATTTACATATCAAAGGCATTTAAAAATAATTTATTTTTGAAATTAATTAAGTGCATTATGTTATGTTACTGATTACACATCTATAATCTGACTTTTCAAATCGTAATTTTAAAAATATGTTTATTTTATTGTTAACGAGATTATATTTTTATAGCTAATAAGGAAAAATTAAGCTTCTGATACTGTTCTATAAATTAATGAAAAAACACAGCATTCGAAAAAATTTGAGTGAACAAATTAAAATTAAGAAGAGTTTAATTTATTAATCAGGATTACTTCAAGATTATGTGAAAAGTATAACAAATGTGTGTGCTAAGAATATATTAATATTTCGATTTTCTTCGGCAATTTATGATTAAAGTCAAAAGAAATTTAAAAAGTCAAATTATCTCCTAAATCTAATATTTTTATTTTCCTATAAACATAAAAAAGTTTTAGAATGAGAAGCATAAATCACATGTACTTTTAAAATTTTGTATGTAAAGAGAACTTTCCAAAATTGTCCATTTTCTCATTAATTCAATGATGAAAAATCTTTAGAGCTACTTATGAATAGAATTTTATATTATAAAAATACATATTTACGATATTAGAATACATTTTTAAAATCCTCGTGAATAAATCAACTATTCAGCAATGGCTCCAAAATCTGACATCTTGCCTTCCAACCAGGCAGTAACTTCAAAGAAGCCGAAATCCTTCCTTTCTCCCACTTTAATACATTTTATCAAAATGATAGTGAATAATTAATCCTCCTGATATCCTGGCAGGAAAATATAATGTTAAATATTCTCTATAATGACTTTATAAATTATGAATTCCTTTCATGCATAGGGCCATTTTCGAAGAGTATTTGCTTTTACGATGATGGGGAGTAATAAATACGTACGTTCATGTTTTGAATATTATCATATAAAGGATTACGAAATTGTAGCATTAGCCAATAAAATTATTTGAAGCTCTTACTTTTAAAATACAATAGCTGTTGAATAAATAGCTGAAATTAAATGTTTTTGTTTGATTTCGGGTATTAATCAGTTACTACACGTGACAATTTGTTTTATTTTACACTGCATTTATGAATTATTATAATTTTATTTAAATAGCATTTTTTTTATCATACAAAGATTTATAAATTTTCACGTAACAGATACACTTTTACTAATTAAAAATTCAGCTTATGGAACAAAAACAGCGAAATAAGCTATTCTTTTCAAAATGTGGAGAGTTTTATGTCATCTTATAATCGATGTATTTGTCTATGAACTAGTGGTGTACCCGTTACTCCTACTAGAGAATATTTAAAATAAAATTCAACAAAAAGTTTATAAAAGTAGCTTAGCATAATTTTTTAAATGACAAACAATCAAATGAATAATTCTAACGATCTTCGAAAAAAATATTAGGAGATTAATAAACCATCAGCATATAGACAGTGATATCATGTGACGTAATATGCCAAAACTATCATACGTAGCGGAGCAGTAACTGTAGCGAAAGCGGTGAAAGAAAAAACAAAAATTAACTTATGTGCAGATAAAAATTTTGTGAAATCCGCTAATTGACATTTTCCCCCGTCCCTTTTTTTTTTTTTTTTTAGAGAGGATCAAATATTCATTTCATATATCAAATATTCATTGCATATTCCGTGTTGCTTGGATCGATAAATTTCAAAATGGAACGATTGAAAAATTTTAAAAAACCAAAATTCACGTTTTTTAGCGCCACTTTCTAAAATTTACCAAATATTTGCTAATTAATGAACCCATTCAAAATTTAGTTATGTTATTCTTAAAAAGAAACGTGAATGCCTCAGATAGGGTAGTAATCTAATCTTGTGACGTATTATTCAAGACCTAGGCCTTAAAGTACACAAAAAAATTGCTTCAACATTATTGATTAAAAAAAAATTTCAAAAAAAAAGAAAGAAAATCATAAAAAGTATAACACCTGAATAAATTTAAAATGAAAAGTTTTTAATTAATTCAAAATTAGTAAAAAAAAAAAAAAAATAGATGGAAAGCGGACGAAAAAGAAATCGCAAAATTGAGCCAGGTGTAGGCGTGGCATGAGTGCGTGGAATCTTTTTTATGAAGATTATAAGGTTTGAAGAACATTTCTTGTTTTATTAGGTTCGGTTTACAGCAGGCGGATATATATAACAATAATATTTATAAGGGATACATAAAACATGCATACAACACGCAAC
>BMAW01061153.1:422503-461038 GCA_019974015.1 Nephila pilipes
TACAAAAGTCTAACTACCAACTACTAGAGGTTGGGTCGAAAGTCTTATGGTGGATAGCGCCATCTGTTGGTTTTTTGGTTCAGTTCTTTAAGCCATAGGTTACAACCTCCTCCTATTGAACTTATTGAAAGTATCTTGCTGGTAACTGCGTAGAAAAATGAAAAAAGATGGAGTTTTGCTGGAATAGATTAAGATACTTGCAGTGGAATGGTTAGGATCTATGGAAGTAAAAAGGGGAGAGCAGCGTGCTGCATTTTAGTTCGTCGGTAGTGCTACCGGTCGTACAACAGCCGGTAACCTCCCCCTATAGCGCGTGGAATCTTTTTTTTTTTATTTTTATAAAGATTAGAAGGTTTGAAGAACATTTCTTGCTTTATTAGGTTCGGTTTACAGCAGGCGGATATATATCCCAATAATATTTATAAGGGATACATAAAACATGCATACAACACGCAACATACACACGCATACTACACGCAACATACACACACGCATGCTACAAAAGTCTAACTACCAACTACTAGAGGTTGGGTCGAAAGTCTTAAGGCGGATAGCGCCATCTGTTGGTTTTTTGGTTCAGTTCTTTAAGCCATCCGTTACACAGGTAAAAAAAAGTTCAAACGCGATCATTTTATCTACCTTATAGAATGTGGCTTCATAAACCAGAGTAAAAAAATTAGAAAAACAAACAATATTAGAATTTTAAAGAAAATCTTTGAAGGGCGCTTAATTTTGAAATTTGCGGTTTCCGATCTCAAAATACGGAGGACGTTTCAACTAGAATAATGGTAGAAATATTCTAAATAGAAAGATTATCAATATCACAGATGCTTTGTGATTCGGAGCATTTTGAGGAAAATGTTATTTTATAGTAAGAAGTTCAATCGGATAACATTAATTAATTGATTCGAAAAAGAATAATAACTCTACAAAAAAAAAAAAATGTTTACGAATAGCGATGTCCAAGAAACTACATTGTTCTACAAAGAACAAATAAATGAATAAATATAATGCTCTTCCAAAAACTTATTGAATATTGGTTGAGTTACAAGGGATGTGATGTAGCAATGGAATGCACGTGAATTCAGCTTTCCAGAAGCAATGAAAGACCATGACATCACGTGATGTAATATGCGCCAAAATTATGCTCAGTGGACACAAATCTGCTCCTTCCGTTTATTTTTCCTGTTTCGTCCTTCCCTCCTCGCAAACTCTTCGTTAAATAGATTTAGCGTAGAATGGGATTGTTTATAAACGTCGCAGTGAGAATAAACATGAGAGCTATTGGTGTCGGACCTCATAATTTCGAACTTCGGTCAAGTGACGAGGATGACACCTGAACTAGAACATCCCTCTCCAAACTTCCACATCACACCAATGGGAGGACTTTAATGCACCGACAGAATAAACGTTTATCATCCCAGGCTACACCTTTGGTGGCATCAGGACTCGAACACACGACTCTACATAAGCAACGCCGGCTGCGAGTCGGCAACCATGATCAGCAAGCTACCGCTGCCACACATTTAGCAGGGATGAAAACCTAATAATGGTTCTGTTATTTTTTAACCACAATTTCAAAACAAATAAAGTTACATTAAATAAAATGAAAAAGCCCTGTGCAAAGTTTTGCAAAGAACAGATTTAGCCATCTAAGATGAGCTTTTTTTTTTTTTTAATTATTATTAAATTTCTCAATTCAGTATAAGAATTAAAGTGAATGATGAAATATCGAGAGATAGACCATAGTAAACTTTTCCGATATTAAAATGAAAGGAAATGATAAATTATTAAATTGAATATATTTAAGCTAAATGTAATGAAAATTAAAGCAAATGACACATTATTAAATTGAATTTATTTAAGCTAAATGTAATTAAAATTGAAGTAAACAACAAAAAAGTGAAAAGTGATCTGGTACATCAAAAATGATTCAACTAAAACAATAGCCCTAGGGTGGCTAAAAACTCTGTAAAAGCATCTCTTTTAAGCAGAAAAAGCTTTTTTTTTTTTTTTTTTTGGGGGGGGGGAGAAAAAACCTCTGCATCTCCTGAAAAACACGGAAGAATGGTGGAAAGGAAGAGTTTTCGAGAAAAATATCACCAAAAATAAATTTTAAAAAATATTCGACGAGAAAATGCTTTCGACTCTTTCCACACACCGTTAAAATTTTGGAGTTATGCGATCTATACGGTCTTGATTTATATATCGGACAAACAAATTTTTAAATTTCTGTATAAGATTGTTATTCTATCCGATTCTGAAAAATGTTTAAATACTAAAAATATCATGCATCAATCACTGATTGAATTTCGTTTGTAAAATATTAGAAATACTTTTAATGGGAATTATTTTTACATATAACATAATTTTTTTTACTTGTTTTTAACCGCACACTTTTACAAATGATTTTTTTCCTTGTTTTATACAATTAATTAATACAATTTTTAAGTAAAATTTATAGATTAAAATTAAAATTAAATATTTCTTAATTCCCCATACTCTTTTTGTATTTTAGAATAAGGTCAAAACAATTTTATCCAATGTCTAAGTGTACGTTATTTCTCTCTTCAATAAAATCCTTAACTGATTACGTAAATTTAAGGAGATTGCAATGTAATTACACAATAATTGCAATTAAATTAAATATTTATATTAACCCATTCATCAATTTGTGTATAGCTTTTGTACTCTTCAAACAAAAAGTATTTAAAAGTTAGAAATATACATACGTATATACGTGCAAAATTAAGATTCGAGATAATAATATAAATGTATTATAGACCCGTGAATTACAAATTTTACGTACAAGTTCCGCTATCTCAGCATTTAATGCATTATTAAAAGATTAATTATTAATGATACTTTGTTTTTAAATATTATATTTTATATATTAACCAATATAAAACTTATATTCACGTGGATTATTAAAAATGTTATAAATCATAAAAAATCACTTGATATCATTTTGTCAATAGACATTGTTTAAAGAATTCTACTCTAAGTTCTTATCATAATAAAGTCTTGTATAATCAAATGAATGTTCTGAAGTGAGGATTTGAAAAAAAAAAAAGATTCTGGAAACAGAATCTACTAAAATATTTAAAAATTATTGTAAAACATTGTACTGATTTGACATGTATTTATTGGTGGAAAGGGGAGTTACATAAAATTCATCATTATATTATCCATCCAAAAAGGTGATCTTTAAATGAAGGAAGTAAGGTGAAAGTAAAGAAAAGAATTTAATATTTAAGTTTAATGCCTGTAAAATAGAAAATATAGATTCAAATTTTCTTCTTTTATATTTGATATTAAAAAACTTTGCTTTAGCTATATACGGACAAAATACATACGATAGTAAATACATCTACTTCGTTATTAAGTACACAGTTAATTTAAAAAGAATTTTAAGGGATATATACCTTTCAATTAAGAAACCAATTTTTAGTAAATCATTTGATACTAAATATTATGAAAATAATTTATTTAATTAATTAAAATAAGTAATAAGTTTATCATTTATTAACATCGATGATTAAATTACACGTTTCATTTAAAATTAATTACGTTAATAATTAAAGTAGAATTCACGGGTTTTAATTTACAAAAGGAACAGTTTGAAACAATTACATAAAAATAAAATTAATGGTAATGAACTAAAAATAGAAGTATTTCCTTTTGTGACTATATATTTAAATCTTTCCCTCTTTAAGTATTCAAGTAAATAGTCTATTATATGAATTTAGAAACAACTCTGGATTGTTTGCATAGGTGGAAAAATACACTTAATAGGTTATAAGAATGGTATTTTAATTTTTTTCTAGTTAATTGACTAAATTTATTTAAAAACACAAATTTAATTATAAATTCCACATGAATAAATGCAGTGATTAAATTAGTTTTTTTTATTTCTTAAAAAATAAAATTATTCTTTTTTGGAAAACTAACAATAAATTATATGCATTTTAGCAATATAATTTGAGTTAGTTTTCTGTAATAAAAATGTATTACATATTTTTAATTTATGGACATTGTCTCCCCTCTTTTATTTTAAATGAGAACTTTGCTCAAAACAGCATTCTTTTCAAAATAAAAGGTTTGAAGAACTCGTTTTTCTTTTTTCTATAGCTGCTCTATATTAGAAAACTAAAATAAAATTTCATTTTTAATTCACAAAACCAAAGGTCTACTTTAATAAAACAAACAAATTTATTTTTTTAATCTTGCGTCTTGAGTTCATTTGATTCATAATTTTGAGTAATTTAAAACGAGATTTATTATTATTATTATTTGCTTTTGCGATAGAACATAGAAATGGGAAGATGTGTGTTTTATATATTTTTTTTTAAATCTTCTATTCTTTAGAAAACCTTTTTTTCATCAATTTCAAATTTGTTAAAACTACATTTAACAAAGGTAATTAGATATATTTCAATATTTTAAAATACCCTATCAATGTTAATTTTAATTAACTGAATTTCCTATAATGCAGTGCAATATTATGTTCTATTTTTAAAAATAATAATAGCATCTAAAGACCCAATTTTGAAAGAATAGAAAATGTTGGAAGAGCTTTTAATAGCTTATAAGTTTTAATTTTATGAATTAGTTTTTAT
Source organism: Nephila pilipes (assembly GCA_019974015.1). Lineage (NCBI taxonomy): Eukaryota > Metazoa > Arthropoda > Arachnida > Araneae > Nephilidae > Nephila > Nephila pilipes. Next base: position 427,123 of record BMAW01061153.1, read on the forward strand.
TACTTTTATGTATTTTCAGATTTTTCGTTTTTGAAAAAATATCTAATTCAATCAAATCTAATAATTAGTTATTTTTTTATTCTTTAGCATATAGACTTTTTTAATTTCTTAAACGAAAAGTAAGAGAAAGATAACAAGAAATATGTTACTTGCTTAACAAAAATTGCATTTAAATCAAATATGAAGACAAGATGATAGTATGCGAGTATACTATTATTGTATATGAACTAATAACTAATAAAAATCCTTATATTATATAATTATGCAATTATAAAAACATTATTTGAAATTTCAATAAAATGTTGCAAAAATTAACAATTCAAGCATTGGAAAACATAGTTCAAAGCCAAGAAAAGATTTTTGAAAATTGGAGCCAACAAATAAAAGAATAAATCAAAGCATGGACGTAAGATTGTAACATCCTATTACCTCGGATGTTATCTTGTGCCATCACTAATATCTAATATTAAACAATATGACACCAATAATTACAGAACCACCAAAACCACTTTCAACTTTTATTAATATATAACCTCTAAGACAATAATGATATAACTCTCCTGGTCAAGTTTATTAACACCTTAATTCAACCCACCAATAATAATCTAACAGCTTCTTACCAACTGCAAGTCTTAATCTGGAACAACTGTTGAAAATACTAGAACAATTCTCAACCCGAGTGATTTATACTCGGATCTCAACTCTAATCCTTGAATCAGCCTTTCAATACTATAGCATTTAGATTCTACCTCCTCTCGTTGCAACGCCTCTCTGATCCTCCTTCTCCTCTCCTTCTCTACTCCTTCAGATGGAGTTTATATACTTCTTAATTTAACCGCTTCACTTCATTCCTAACTGCTTTGCATATTACATTCTTCATCACGTTTCATTTTTGGTTGGGCAAAGGTTGTTTAGCGAAAGCAATCAATCTCAATTGAAAGTCCCTAAGGTTAGTGAAGAGAAACCGCGAATAGCCCAATGTCACAACCCCTCCCCAGAAATGAAACGTGATTTATCGTTGGGTACAAAAAAACCCAGCGTGAAATTACGATTAAAGTCTGAATGCCTACGTAACTGGACGTTATCCTGAACTCTATTACTTTCTGAATTCTAAAGCTATTTAATAAATTGCCTCTAAATTTATACCCTCTTAGTAAGTAAATTTGAAACTTTCTGAATGTACTGGTTACTTCTAAACCATTAATATAAGCTTAACCCAAGGAGAGTTTTACAAGAATTATAAACTAATGTTAACAAACATATTTTTATTATAGCATTCAATTTCTTGTTCCTTCTCAGCCGGAGAATTTGTTTCTTCGGCTCCTTTCCAAGTTGTAGTTCAGGGTCTGTTACCCTGAAATGGATTGACTTGTACATCATTTTGTAAAAATTTAAACATTAGCAAAACATCATTCATATTAATATACATAATTTTCTACATAAAATTCAAGAATTTGATGAATGACGCGATCTGGTCAAGAGACAGAACAATGCCAAAAATGCGAACTTACGCAGCGCTAAGTGTTAATATTAGTCGCGATCCCTAATTACGCCACGCTGTGACCAGATGTATAACATAAATACAGTCATGAAATGATTATACATAATTCATGCAAAATAACCAGACATCTACTCTTAAAAAAACAAGTCAATGAATAAACAAGTGTTATACTTCTAACAAATGTTTACAATTTAAAAGTTCCAATCTTTATAACAAAAAATACTTTCCATCGGGAAAGATCACCAACTTGGTGATTTACAATTAACTAAATTCAAACCTTCTATTAAAGTTCTCAGCTCTTAGTGAAGTAAGAGCCAATGCCGTTTGCCGTATTGGAACTGAAGCCGTAAAAATTAAAGACTTGTTGTCTCAACAATGTAATGTCCTCAAATCAAATGTAATAACAAGGAACAATACAACCTGATATTTGTTATTCAAGACATCTCGGATCTGATTCAGCTATGTCGTGAATCTATTTCTCCTACTAGGCTCTCGGGTAGTTGAATCACCTTGCGATTCCATATCCTTTCCATAAAGGCTCGTTCCTCTGCTGAAATATCGGATGTCTCTCCTCGTTGCTTGTTCCTGCTGCGGAGATTGTAAGGACTCCTTGTGGTCTGCTCTCTTCTTGTGGCGAAGTTCTCTTCACTCTGCCGGATGTAGGTGGCTCCTTCTGACTGCACCTCTTGGATTGCCGTATTTTCTCGTCCTTCTCTCACTTGCACTGGCGAACGTTTGGCTGGCCTGGAATTATGTAGTGATGACTTTGGCCGCCTTTTCCTTCTTGTGTCCAACCTTATGGGCATTCTCCTTTTTGGAGGTGGAGAGTTGAGAGAGGAGGCTGAATTCTTAGATAATTGCCTCTTGCCTGGCCTATCCCTGTATCTGCTTCCCTGCTGGCTGGGACCTACCGCTTTCCTTAAGAAACGCTTATTTTGCGTCTTACTCTCATTACTCTCAACTGAGGTCTTCCGCTTCGTTTGTGGCACTCGGCGGTCTAGCCTCGAATTACCCTTACGTCTAATTGATTGAGGTTCTGGGCTTTCCTCATAGCTATCCTGTCTGCTATGTCCCGACCGTGTTCCTCGCTCCTCCCCATAGACACTTTGTTCAATCAACTCCCCCTCTCTATTACCTTTTCTTTGGTGGTAGAGTTTGACTTGGTCAATATTGACCGTGGTCTCCCTTCCATGCTTTAGGATCACTACATTGTTTTGTATCACACGAACCACTTTGAAGGGTCCTTCAAATTTTGGCTGAAATTTCGCTACCCTCTTCTGAATTGCAGAACTAATTGTATGCGTTTCCACTAATACGAGATCATTTACCTTAACCGTCCATTCCCTTCTCCTCTTGTTATAGTACCGAGCCTGTCTATATTGCTGCATCTCCGTTCTCTGTTGAACCTCTGCCAAGAGTTTTTCAATATCCCTGCACACCATATCTCCATGCTCGGGGACCTGTATCAGTTTTTGGAAGGGCGTTATCAACTTACTCTTTAAAAACAGTTCGGCTGGTGTCTTTCCTGTAGTTTCATGCACCGCCGTTCTAATTGCATAAGCAAACTGCTGTAGAAATTGGTCCCAATAAGTGTGGTTCGATTGCACGTAACTGGCAATCATTTGTACAATATTTCTATTGACTCTTTCCGAAGCATTAGCCTGCGGTCTATAAACCGTAATTTTTATGTGCTCAATGTTCAAGGTGCGACATAGTTCCTCAAATATTTCAGAAATGAATTGGGGTCCGTTGTCACTAACTACTTTAATTGGAGCTCCATATCTAGATATATAACTTTTAAAAAGGGCAGTGGCCACTGCTTTAGCTGAAGCTTTTCGTAAAGGAATTAATTCGACCCATTTAGAAAAATTATCGACGATTACTAAAAGAAAACGATGCCTTTCGGGATTCGAGGCTGGGTACGGTCCTAGCAAATCTAAAGAAATTTGTTCATTTGGGTACGTCGTTTTTACAGAAATTAATTGTCCAGCTGGAAACGCGTTTTTATAATTATAGCGTTGACATATGTCGCACGTTGAAACATAATCGCTTATAATTTTCCTCATTTTAGGAAAGTAGCACGACTCTTTTATTCTGGCGTAAGTTTTTCTTATGCCAAAATGACCTGCCATTGGGTTATCATGAAATTCCCTCAATACCGATTCACGCAAAGTTTGTGGAATATAAGCTCGTAGTTCGTGATTAGAAGTTAGTATTTTTGCATAAAAAAGAATTCCATCAATTAGTTTAAAGTCTTGGGACCAATTTTCACATATTCCCGAGTTTATTGCCGAATCCTCCGGGTTTTCTAAATATCGATAAATATGACCCAATTCCGAGTCCTGCCTCTGTTCACCTATCAGCTGTTCTCTCGACGTTAATACTAGAGAATTGATAATGGCGCAAGAGACACCCTCTTGAGCCTGTCCTTCAAAGGGTTGTCTAGATAACATATCTGCCACCACATTCTGCTTTCCCGGCCTATGTTCCCATTCTATGTTATATTCCGCCAGCTTTAATGCCCATCTTATCATCCTACTTGAAAGATTTTTCCCGTTTGTTAACTTAGTCAACGCTGCATGGTCCGTTACCACTTTTGTTGGACAATGCCCAAAGTACGACCTAAATTTCTGCAAAGCCCAAATTACTGCCAAACATTCTCTTTCCGTAATGGAATAGTTTCTTTCAGATCTATTTAGCGTTCTAGAAACATATGCTATGGGTCTTTCACCCTGCATCAACACTGCTCCTACTCCTACTGAACTAGCATCGGTGTGCAATTCAAACGGGTCATTTAAATTAGGCAACTGTAAAACTGGCGCAGAAGTCAACGCTCCTTTTAACGTGTCAAAGGCCTTTTGTGCCTCAGGAGTCCATTGAAATTTGACCTTTTTACGCTTAAGTGCGTACAATGGCTCACACAGTTCGGAGTACCCTCTGATAAACTTTTGGTACCATCCAGTCATCCCTAAAAATCTCGAAACCTGTCGTGCATTTTTCGGTGCGGGTATGTCAAGAACAGCTTTAATTTTGTTAGGATCAGTGTGCACCCCATTCTTATTTATGATCACTCCTAAATATTTCAATTCCTCTTGCCCAAAATGACATTTCTCAGCGTTTAAAGTCAACCCAGCGTCCCGTAATAGTTGAAAAACTATCTCCAGGTGATGGACATGATCACCAAACGACTCTGATGTAATTATAACATCATCCATATATACATACACAAATTTACCGACTACTGGCTTTAATATGATGTCCATCGCTCGCTGAAACGTGGGTGCACTCCCTGATAATCCGAAAGGCATCCTTTTGAAGGCGTACGTCCCTTTTTTTGTGACAAACGCCGTCTTAGGTATGTCCGGGGGATTGATAGCCAACTGAAAATACCCAGACTTGAGGTCTAACGTTGTCATTATACAGTTTTTCTGTATATTCATTAACAGATCATCGATTATTGGCAAAGGGTACTTAGGGTACCTAGTGATAGCATTCAGTTTCCTATAGTCTATTGCGAACCTATACGCGTCAGGGGAATCGACCGGTTTGTCATTTTTCTTCCTACATAACACCACAGGGGAAGCATACGGGGATTGAATGGGCATAATAGTTCCTTCCTCCAACATTCTTTGGATGTGAAGCTCTATTATGCTTTCCTTGACTCTATCATAGCGATAAGGTCGTGATGCCACCGGAGGTTGATCTCCCGTGTCAATTTCGTGGTAGAGCACATGAGTGAGACCTGGTTGATCTGAGAATAACTCCGCGTATTTCTTGAAGAGCTGTTGTAACTGTTGCTGTTGGTTTTCCAGCAAACCAGTTCTAGTTAGGTCGATTTCGACCTTTTTTTCTTCCTTACTGTCAACCTGTCGTATCTCCTCATCAGGTATACTTAAGGTGTTTGTTTCAAAGTCCAGCGTAATCTTAGACGCTTTCATGAAATCCACACCTAGAACGCAAGGGTACTGCAATCCTTCCACTACATGGAACTGCCACCCTTTACAAAATTTTCTTATGCATACCGATAAAGTTACGCGCCCCAGGATTTTACATGTAGCTCCCTGCGCCATAAATACGGTGAGGTTCGACTCTAATTTCCTAACAAAGTGAAAATAGCGATTATACAATTCAAGTGATATAAATGATCTCTCAGCTCCCGTGTCCCATAATGCTGTTATAAATGTATCATGCAGAATAACGGGTATATGAGGAATATCTATGGGCCTTACTTTCATGTTGTTAGCCATAACAGGAGGATTTTGCCATGCACGCGATCGAGGACCTCCCTCTATTCGATCGCCTATTAGTTTAACCTCCTATAGTTTTGTCGCCTTGACCCTGAGGGTGGATACCTATTTCCTTGTTGGCGATACCCATTATTATATTGCGGCCTCCTATCCTGTATTCTATCTGGAGAACGCCTTCTATCCAAATTCGGCCTATTATTACCTTGTCGATACTCTGCGCGTTGGTAGTTCTCTTGTCTATGTGGTGGGTTATAAGATGCATGACGCGACTCGTATGTTGTCGCTATCTCCAAGAGTTGGGCTTTAGTAGTGGGGTTCCTAAGCTCCACATAGTCCAGCACACTGGGAGCCAAGCGTCTCATTATGTGCTGCACTACTGTTGCTTTCGTAACCACAAAATTCAGCAACTGAGCAACCTTAAGCATTCGTAAGATAAATGCTACTGGCGATTGACTGGATCTTTGCCTGGACCCATAATATTCTGCCTCCAATTCCGTGCGATCTCTCACTGCCGGGAAAGTACGCTGCAGGGCTTGCTTTAAACCGTCAATACCCCCAGCTAAATTTTCACCTATTACCGAGTACCACTCACGAGCACGACCTGTGAGATGATTCCTCAAATATGCTGGTTGAAGGGCCTCCGGAATTTCATAGAAATTTATATTGTCTTCCAAGCTAGACAAAAAGTCATTAACATTCCCCGAACCATCGAAAAACTCAACGGGAAACACGGCCGCTCCTACTCCAGGGGTGGGAACGGATGGGCGCCAGTGTAACATCCTATTACCTCGGATGTTATCTTGTGCCATCACTAATATTAAACAATATGACCTGTAATTACAGAACCACCAAAACCACTTTTCAACTTTTATTAATATATAACCTCTAAGACAATAATGATATAACTCTCTGGTCAAGTTTATTAACACCGAATTCAACCCACCAATAATAAATCAACAGCTACTTACCAACTGCAAGTCTTAATCTGGAACAACTGTTGAAAAATACTAGAATTGATTCTCAGCAGTGATTGCTACTCGGATCTCAGCTCTAATCCTTGAATCAGCCTTTCAATACTATAGCATTTAGATTCTACCTCACTCTCGTTTGCAACGCCTCTCTGATCCTCCTTCTCCTCTCCTTCTCTGCTCCTTCAGTGGGTTTATATACTTCTTAATTTAACCGCTTCACTTCATTCTAACTGCTTTGCATATTACATTCTTCATCACATTTCATTTTGGTTGGGCAAAGGTTGTTTAGCGAAAGCAATCAATCTCAATTGAAAGTCCCTAAGGTTAGTGAAGAGAAACCGCGAATAGCCCAATAAGATAATAAAATTGTCGTCACAGACTTTGACACATAATATTTGGTTGAACTTGTCTTATATGATCCTAACCATCCCCTTCAGCTGCTAATTTATAATTAAAAAAGGTAGTGACAAAGAATCGAAAGAAAATTTGATAAATCTGAATAATTGCTCAAGAGAAAAATATATAAACAAAAATAGAACATCAAACTAAAGATAATTATCGAAAGATCTATCTCATTTAAATTAAAGACATGAAAAAATTATCAAAAAATAAGAAAATAACTATAACACTACAAAAACAATTTTCATAATGGAATAAACATTTCATGAATGGTTGTAATTATGCGTTTCCGCTTTAAGTAACTTCAACTGTTAGAACAATAATATTATAATATTAATGACACAACAAGTAAATATTGTAAAACTTCTAAAATCATTTTATTTATTTGAAAATAGTAAATATCTTAATTAATTTCTGAAAACACTAATAAATTTTAAAAAGAATGTTAGTATCAAAATCCATGTTCCTAAGAAAAAATTAAAAATATGATACTACAAAAAAAAGTTAATACCATACCTATGTAAAATTAATTATTTTAAACTGAACTTTAAAAATATTTATTCCACTTAATAATTTTCATATTTTAAAAGAGTTTTAAAAATTTCATAGGACAAATAGCTTCAATATATATTATTTGTAAAATATATTAAAATTAGCAAAAATACCTAATTTATTCATAACTACAGATTTTTAAGTATAATGTAATTAAAAATAATTCTTTCGAAAATTAAAATGGGGATATTGGAGTTCCAGAAAGTTCTTTATTTACTCTAAAGTTGGAAATCGCTCTTATATATATATATATATAATCAGAACTCACAGTTATCCCGATGTATCTCCCTTGTATCTCTCGATGTATGTATATATAAATACATACATCGAGAGATACAAGGGGTAACTGTGAACGCAATGTAAATTTACTCGCCTCAGTGGTTGGAAGAGAGGAGAGAAAAGTTTTTCCGTGTTTGGAAAGTCAATGTAAAGAATATTCAGCACATATGGTTATAGATGAAGGGATCTTTAGGTATTCTAAGTGGAAATTAATGGTCTAATAGGGAAAGTTCTTATTAGCTTGAAGTGCTGGAAACATTGATCTGAGCAGATTTCAAGAGAGCGTGATTACATAAATTAAAATCTTAAGAGGTATTGTATTAGGAAATAAAAATGAACGTAAATGTTAAGGGATAGATCAAGAAATTAAATTAAATTTAAGTAAAATAATTAAAAGTTTTCCCCCTCCATAAGTTGCGGGTGTACATTGGACCTTTATACATAACCCCATCTAACAGGGATGTCTAAATAAGAAATTAAAATTAGATTAGAAAGTTATACCTTAGAATCCCTTCACCTTTACTGAAAAATACACGCAATTTCAATAAAAAGATAAAAAAAAAAGTAATGCAAACAAAAAAATTTTGTTGTGTGTGACAAACAAGCATATAAAAAACAAATTTCGTATAAATATTAATTTCAAACCATTTAATCTCAGTGTTGTGTAATATATAGGTAAAATTTACGTTTGTTTATTTTGTAGAATTCCACTGTCATTGGAACATTATTCAAACAAAAAGAAAGTTTACTTAGGATTTAATAAAACTCTCAGTAACTAAACTGATTTATAGAGTTTATCAGTTATCTGATTTATTAAGTTAAGGAATTACTGATATGTTAAGTGAAAAAACAACAATCTGAAATTTGCATCTGGATATATATTGCCTTCAGGTCAAGTTAGCATAGGCTAGATAAGTTTAGTTAAGCAGCAAGATATCAATTCATATCAATCGAAAAGAAGCCACCGGGAAAAAGGTTTGTTGATCAGAAAAACCTTTCTGCTGAAAGGGGAAAAAATAAAGAAGGATATCGTAAACACTTGAACAAAAGCTTTGCCTTCAGAGCATCATCTACAACAGAAGAGTATTTGATCTCTCTTAGAGCAAAGAGAACTTTGCTGGAAACAGAGCTTTATCTTCCGTAGGAGTGTGTGAGAGCTTCTTCTATTGAAAGAGATAGTGAAGCCTCAGGCTTTCCGATATAAGGTGGATAAAAATATTTGTTTTCTATCTAAATGAAATCTACAATTTTAATTGAGCTGGATAAAATTTTACCCAATTCACCTAGAATCAAGTTAAAAGAAAATGAAGAACAAATGTAATATACGCCCTGATTGGCGCCATTTTTTCCTTTTTAGCAATGAGGCTGCTCCTAACGAATTTCGTGAATACCGATTGCCACGTTAGACTCAAATGATATACATGCCTAATTGACGGGAAAAAAAAAAACGAACTTTGCATCAGGCGTATAATATTTCTTGGTAGAAAATCATCTACTTGACATTTTGAAAAAATTACCTCTAACTTCTTCACTCTGAGAAAAGCATAGGAAACACTGGATATTTCAGCTAGTATTCAGTGTAATTGGAGACAAAATCCTATTATCCATCAGATATATCATCTTAAATGTTACTTTAATCACAAAAGTTAAATTTCAATTTAAGTTCAAGCACATACAAAGTAATTAAATAGTTAATTATATAAATAGAGTTTATCGATCTTCTAATAAGCGAGACGCTCTCAACCACTATCAAGACTTTATCCGAGAGTGCTAACAGTTTCCATAATATAGCAAAGAATACGCTTGCTACAATACGATGCTAGTAAATCCTCCAAATATTCAATTAATCAAATCGCGTTGGGTTCTAAACTCACCAAATCCGCTATACATGCCAGAATACTTCCACGCCCATCAAACTAACATTCTTCGATTGATGTAACTTTAATAATCCTCATTTCATTTCGCTGTCGCTTAAAAATGACTTGATTGTATGTATTCACTCCATTTCTAAAGTTTACTTAATTTGCATCATCACCTTTCATTTGAATCATCACCTCTCATTCGATCGGGGAAAACGCTGGAAACTTAAATATAAAGTCGGATAGAAACCCTAGATGTTAGTTGTGGGAAGTTTCATGAATAGTCCGTATTACAGCCTGTTTAGTTGTTAGTCTCCTGTTGAAAACTATATTGTGCCAAATTTCGGATGAACATTTGCTTAGATAGAAAATTTTTTCTATTTGATACAGACAAAATGTTTAAACCGTCTGAAACATAGATTATATATATATATATATATATATATATATATATATATATATATATATATATATCTCATATATACTATATATATATATAACATCGATCAACTCCAGACTAACCCAGAGATGGCGCTCGTAAACCAGTAACCAGGTCTTTCTAACCTTTGCTTGAAACGTGTCAAAATTTTAAGTCGGTAGGACCAGAAAAAAGGTTTTGAAGTCAAAGTGAAAAAAAGGTTTTTTTTCCAAAAATTAGTTGCCGCGAATTGCTCGATGGAACAAAAGCAGCAACAGGTCGATGATTCAGAAGCTTTACATCGCTATTTACTCGCAACAAAAAAGATTTCTTGCGAGAAAAAAAAAAAAAAAAAAAATTGGGGAAAAAAAAAAAAAAAGATTTGGAAAAGCGTTGGAACATCACCCTAAAAGATTGATTAACAAAGTGTTATGTTGATGAATAAAAAAATGTTGCAAAAAAATATTTGTTTTCAATTTTAGACTCGGGGTTATTGATCGATGTATATATATATATATATATATATATATATATATATATATATACTCTATATATTCGAATATTTTTTAAAACTAGTAAAATAATTTATTTATGATCTGAAAATACTTATATCTTCTACTATAATTAAAAAAATGTAACTCATAACATTTCTACATTCCTATTTGCTATAGGTTAATTTTGTATGTAAAGTACGACCATTAACAATGTCACGATTACTAATACGAATGTACAAAACATATTTCCTTTAATGTTGATGTTCTTGTATTTTTTTAAATAATTAGTTATTAAGCGCAAAAAAAAAGAAGAAGGAAATAGCAATCTTAGGGAATAAGCACATAAGACAATTAAGTAAAATAGCAACATAATAGGGATACACCGAAAATGCTGAACTAGATATACAGAAACGATATTCAAATTACATAAACACTGCCCATGCATTTGTATTATTTGGTGAAATTTCCGAGAGTGATGTATCGCTCGTCGTCCCTAACATTGATCCTGTGAAGAGTTATGGGGAAGAGCGTGATTTAAAATTGGATAGTAACTCGGCATTAGTTACTTCGAGATAGAAACTTAGCATCGGAATTTGAAGTTTGTGACCATTCTGTTATACTGTAGTTTCAGACACCTTAAGTGATAGCATCAAATTAACTTTCTAGCCTTGGAGGTATGTGGTGCGTCTCACGAATTAAAGTTACAGCGCTTAATTTGTATGCTAAGATTGGCAGTTAAAAATTACTCGTCCACTAAATGTTCTCAGAATATTTAAATAAACAATAAGAATAATCATTTAATAAACTATTAAGGGTTTCTAGCCTTGAGTGGCTGCAAAGTTAAACGGCAGAGGGTATTGTAAGGACTTACCAAGGCCTCCTGTTAATTTCCCCTCATGTTATATTAAAGCGGATATAATTTGCCTCTGCGCACAAATGGCGTAATGTTAGTTTTATAATATGCATTTTCGTCTAGAAATAACAAAAAAAATTGTCTAATCCAGAAACATTAAAATAAATAACAGATATCGAACCTAAACATTTGGTAATAAAGTTAGAAGTTATGTAGATCGAACTTAGATGTACTAGTTTGAGAGTACGTGAAGCCAACAGTATGAGAATTACATCTTAGATCATAGAATTATGGAAATTTTGGTATTACATCCTGCGTCTTTAGTATCTTTAATATGATTAATATACGTGGAAAATTGTTAATTCTACATTGCAAGTGACGACCACGTCAGCTGTAAATATATGCACACATACTTGAAACTTATCTTAATGAAGCAACTGTCAGCAGCAAAATAATTTTATTGTGTTCAAACGGAGATGTTCCTGATTTTTTATTACAATGATTTTAAGAATTTGGATAATTTATTTTCATTAGCTGCTTAATGAAAAATTCTGATTGAAATATTAATAAGAATAAGAGTAATGAGAAGATAAACTCACAAGATTATCATTAGTTAATGGTTATAATACAAGTCAAAAAGTATAATCAAAAAGAAGACAGAATATTGATCAACAGATTTAAGTTTAAAATACTTTTATATACTTGCAGATAAAAAAAAATTAACAATTCTTCCTTAAGTCTGATTATGTTAAATATTTTTAAAAATTCCAATTCACTGCAAGAAAGTAATTGAGAAACTAAGAATTAACGATTTTTCAAAAATAAATCTTTTATAATTATGAAATATCATACTATTAGTATCACATGAGTACTTTGATTTAATTGGAAAGATATTCATGAAATGAAAGTGCATTAAGTTCTTCGAACAAATGAATCTTATTCACTTTTAAAGCTTACCCGAGCTTAAGGGAACTGACAGTGATTTAAAAAGTAGGACATTGCATGTTATAAAGATACGATAAAAACACATTTAAAAACTTGTATACATATATTATACTAACAATAAATTTCCGTGAAATTTGAAAAGTATTTTCTTATTCATTTCATTTCATTTTTATATTTCCTTTACATACACAAATTAAAAATATTACACACACACACACACACACACACACACATCACATATATATACAGAGGGAGAGAAAGAATTAAACATATTTCAACAAATTGATAATTTGTTAATGTTAGAAATCATACCGGTAAAAATGTAAATTACTATGCTAAAATGACTGAGAGTGCTGGGAATACAAGATACATTAAATGAAACTTAAAGATACATTAAAGACACATTTAAGACACACAAGATACATTAAAGACACATTTTCGACATTAAGATATTGTCATTTAAACACAACAGAAGTTCTTCTAAATAAATTATGAAACTACTCCATTGTATTAATTAATGATCATGCGTTTTTTAAAAATATTTCAGACCTGTTCTAAAATTAAAACAAAATGTATAGATATGACATATTTTTATTTTTCATCTGCGATAATCTTCTAAATAGAAATGTTTAGAGCATTAAATGAAATCATTGAGCTAAATTTAATTTTAATCGAATCTCACTTGAAGTTAATTGAAACAAATCTAATTTTTTCCAGCAAAAAAAAAAAAAAATCCATCATCCATTCCATTTACACCAGAACAGTGGAACATGTACACAGCGTTATTTACAAGGAATCGTGTTATCTTCTATCTCACAGCAATGAATCACCCACAACCATTTCAGAAGTAAGCCTTTCCTCCACAGCCTTGATCCTCCACGACTTTCTCTTCTCGCAATTGTGACAGAAAGCAATTAGCATTAAATTATCGATCCCGCGGTCTCTCTAATGACGGGTGCTTATTAAGGTAAAATGGTGGCCACGAATCCTCCGCAAAGGACGATTAAGAACACTCTTAACAGTGCGTGACTGCGAGGCGGAGGGTGTTCTTGTTCATCTCTTAATGAGTCGCAGAGCTTTACGTGTTCTGCTGTTGTGGAGGAGGAAGTTATCGCCAAGAATGAGACCGATTTTTAGATCAATTAGGCATCCCATAAGCTGCGGGGATGGTTAAAAAGTACACTTGTTATACGGTGTAATTGCGAGGCAATTGGCGATTGTTTGATTTGATGATGTCTTTATAGAACAAGAGAAGTTAAACGTTTCACTCTCAGAGGCTAATGCCTAGGTACCGAGAAAAATTTAGGAATCCACTTTTAATAAAGCGCGAGAGACTTGATTGCCCGAAAACAGGGTGGGAGCCTGTAGCCTTTGAAGTGTATTCAGGTTTTGCCGCTCTTTCCTTTTCCATCGAGGCATTTTTGTTCATTTTGTCTCTTTAAACAAAACAATGTTATCTGATTGTCAGTTATAATTAAATCTGCCTGTATACAGTGAGCATCTATTTTTATGTTTTCTTACAATTCGATGTTCATAGCTTCCTTCTGTGCTCCTGCTTTAGTTTCCGAAATGATTGATTATTATGTTGTCTAAAGCTTATCAGAACTGACGATTCGGTAATTGGTGTAAACAAAAATTAGAATTTCAGAAAAAAAGAAAACTTCCAACAAATCTATCAACATTTGACATTTTATGTATATATATATATATATATATATATATATATATATATATATATATATATATATATATATATATATATATATATATATATATATATATATAGCAGTCAACCAGCCAGTAACAACAACCAGCAACCAACAACTCAACAAATGTTGTGCAGCCAACCAGTATTGTGTAATGTGTGTGGCTTGTGTGTGGTAAAAAATGTGACGTAATAAGCCAGTAACAATGTATAACAATAATATCGGCCATGTGTGTGTCAATAATGTGCGTAGTATTGTGTGTGTGTGTGTAAGCCAATGACTGTGTGTGTGTGTGTGCTAACGATGATGTGTGTGGCCAGCGTAGCCAGTAATGTAATAATGCGTATGTGTTGTGTCAACCAATGACGTATGTGTTGTGCAGCCAATGTGTGCGCATATGTGTGTAATGTGTGCGTAATGTGTGTGTGTATGTAATAATAATATGATGACGGCCAGCCAGTAATGAGTGTGTAACCAATAGTAATGTATGTGTGTGTGCGTGGCATGATGATGACCTTCAGCCAACCAATATGGCCAGTAGCATCGGCTGATGATGTTAGTAATAATGTAATATGTGTAATATAATATTGTCAATATTGTAATATAATATTAATAACGTATGTCGTAATATGTATATATATATATATATCATGTATATATATATATATATATATATATATAACAATATATAATTATTATACAGTATAGTTCAATATGTATATAACAAAATACCATGTTAAGTTCAACATTGTAGCAGACATCAGTGGAGACTACAAATTAACATACATTCCAAAAAAATGAGAAAAAAAAATAAAAAAATAAAAAATGAATTATAAGAATTATGACCGTCACACTCTGTTAACGCACTGTACAACTTTATTTACTTTTGAATTTTAAAATTATGGAATTTCTTCATGTTCTATGTTCTAACATATACTGTTATCTTATGTAGTAAAAGTTTTTGTAGTAAAAGTTTAGCAGTAAAACTAATGCTGAGGGGATTGATTGTCTCCCAGGAGGCCGGTTTGCACTTGTCCTTTAGTGTGCTCGCTTCCCTTGGGAATCCCAATACTCTTACCTGCTTCAAATAAGACTATCAATCAATCCTTTGTTGTCTTTTACAGAAGTTTTGCTTCTGCAGACAAATTACGATGGAAGAAAATGACAATTGTAGTATATTAGAATCCACAAGATGGGTTTCGTCAGACATTATATATGCACTAACGAATAACGAAAGTTGCATATAAATTATTTTGCTCCGAAATTGGTGAGCGTATAATTATAGTCCTAAAAGTGAAAAAATCAGGCTTGTTTACGCTGTTTACACGACACATCAAAATGAAAAAAAAAGGCTTCAATGCCTTTTACCATGTATGTATTTGGATGGAAACCTATAAATCATTAGAGAATTGCTGTTTCTATTTGACTCCAACAACAAAAGTAATTCAGTTTACAGGTGAGAATGTGTCAGTATTCAACTCGATTTACAGAAAAGCAGTACCTCACAGAGAATGTGCTTCTGTACCACGGTTTTTTAATTATCCGTAATTTGTTAAAGAATGCATGCCATCTTATAAGTAAAACAGACACATTCCATTACAATTCATTGAGGTCAATATAATAACACAAGATGGGTTGAATGAACTTGTATATCATATGGGGTTAAAGATTAAAACAGTCCTGTTACAAGGCTTCAAAAAGTAGAATGTGTTGGCTAATAATGCACGGATTTCCATACCACGAGAAGCTAAGACTTCATACGAAATTAACGGTGAAATACGCTTTTGCAACATTCATAGATCTCGTTGCATCTTTAGATTTATTTTGTAAAACAGAGGAATTGCTACTTTTTTTATTATTGTCTTTAAGGTGAGCATAAACGTAATAATCCTTCGAAATATAGAAATAAATGTAATTCAATTTCTGAAGAATATGCTTCGAGAGGGATAAATAAAATGATGATATCTTAAAAGGTTATATTGTTTGAAATGTATATGATTTTAAGTGAAAAAATTTGCGACTAATGAAAGTCATGTTTATTCATCTGAGAGGGCAACAAGGTTGTAAAAAATATTCATGTTTTATATGCAGATAGGACATCGAGAGAAACGATAAACGTTATAGCGTACAATAGTGGCCTTCTGAGAATTAATGAAACCCATTGATAAAAAAATATAGCTAACCGATCTAGTAGCACCGGTGGAAGTTTTAATTCCACCACTCCATCAAGCTTGGATTGATGAAAAGTTGCATAAAGCTCTCATTAGAGATTGTACGATATTTGTATTTATGCGAGATTTGTTCCCATCAATATCGAATTCTAAAATAAAAAATTATATTTATAAGTACAGACATTTGGAAACTTATGAAAAATGACAAATTTGAAACCATTCTGAAAGATAGAAAAGACGCGTGGCAACAATTTAAGAAGTTGAGGAACACTTTCAAATGAATAAAAAGCTACAAACTACAAGAATAAATTCAATATGAGTAAAAATTTTAAAGGTTGTTACATATTATTAAAATTTCATTTCTTACACTCTTCCATGGACTTTCACACAACATGGGAGCAATTAGCGATTGCATGGTGTACAATTTCCCCAATAGATATCTACCATGAGGTCTTATTTATCGATCATGAGAGGAATCTAACAATGCTTTCGACTACTGTTGATTCGACAAAGAGAGAAGATACTAACAAGAATATAATTCAAAAACAGGTTCTAATGTATTTAAATTTATACACTTAAAATATGTCTGCTTGTAAAGTGTTTGAAAGTATATTGGAGGTAAATAAATATTTTAAAGTGCAATCTCTTAAATTAGTATTGTAATATACTACAAAAACATATCTTTCATTAAAAATTAAGACCTAATTAAAGTTTCTAATTTCAATTTTACGTACTCAAGAGCTCTATACTTCTTAACAGGCTCTGTATTTATTACTCTGTAACCTTTATGTACTTATCTAATTGAAATTGGTTTCAATTTAAGAAAAAAATTTATAAAGTCAGCTTTTGTTTATTAGCGTAATCAACACCTATAGATGCAATATCTTGTTTCATGTAATGATACCTACCAAATCAATAAAAAAAACTTTGTGGTAGAGACTACGACTTCAACGGATTTTCTAACTTTAGAAATTTCTCAAAGTCTTCTAGTTGTTATATCTTCTTTGGATATTCTGCAAATTTTACAAGACTAAATTTGTTCAAAATAAAAATAATTAAATGGGCAAGTTAAGTTGAAAGAGAAAATTTAAGAATCGATTTTTTAAATTCAAGTTATATTATTTTTTACTGCTAATTTTAAAATATTATCACCAAAAATAAATTATATAAAAGACTGATTCACAGGAACATGCTGAGAATGTTAAAGTGGACCTTATTTAAAATATTTCAATCTATTTAATTTCATATGTTTTGTAATACTACTGCTTTATAAAGAATAAAAGATTTTGTGAAACTAGAAACAGATATTTTCGGAAATAATAATATTATAAATTAAAGTGAGGGATCTAACTTTGCTTGTTAACTAACTTATTTTTGAGTTCGTAAAGAAGGACTCTCAAACACTAAAGAATGAGAAATTTGCTCTCTCTCTCTCTCTCTCTCTCTCTCTCTCTCTCTCTCTCTCACACACACACACACACACACACACACACACACACACACACACACACACACACACACATATATATATACCCAACTCTTTTTTCACACAGTAGATACGTTCCTACTAAAAACGTGCAAAAAAAAAACGTGTAAAAATACATGTGGCATATGGTAAATTTGGGGATATGTTCCAAAACTTTTAAAAAGCTTGTAAGAAGAAAAACCTCTGAATATTTTCCTAATATACCATGCAAAAAAGTAATAATGAAATCTATATAATATATATTAAAAAAAAAAACGATTCATTTTTATTTCAAACAAAATTAAAATTAGGGTACAGTGAAACTTCAATCTATAGGTATATATAAGATATAAAAATTCAAATGGAAATTAGGAATAAAATTGCTAACTGACAACTATTCATCGTTATATGCTCAACAAGCGTGCAAGTATATGGCAAAATATTTAACTTACCAGTTAACCAATGTACAAAAGGCGGTTACCATGACGACAGACTATGGAAGACTTGTGAAATATTTTCAATAAAATGTATCTCGCTTAAAGACTATGGGTGTTTGTAACATTATGTACATAATATAACATAAAGTATGTTTACATTTAAATATTAAATGTAATTTTGAAGAAACTGGAATATTATTTTTTTTAAAAAATCATAGAATACTCTAATGAAATTCTGTCAAATAGTTTCAAATTTGTTTAAAAAATAGAAAGAAAAAAAAGAATGTAATAGAATAAAGTATGTAAAATAAAGTAAATATAATATTCCTTGTGTGATTTTTATTTATTCATAATTAAAATACTGATCCTAATCTTAAGTTTGTATTTGCGTGAATTATATACTTCTAAATATTTTGCGTTTGTAAAAGTGTTGATTTTTCATTAAACCCCTTTGGTCTCTATTTTCAACTAGATTTTTGTTTGTATTAACATATATGCAAAAATAATTTTGGATAAACTTTTTTATTATGTGTAAAATAATCGTATAAATTCCCTTTAAATAAAATAAAGCGTTACTTTCTTATATAGTGAAATGTACATTTGGTTTTCTTTTGAAAATGTATATTTGGTTTTCTTTTGAAAACTAGGGAAAATATCCTTATGCGATTTTATAAAATGGTAAAATAGTTTTTTTTAGAAGTATACCAAATAGAAAAATAGATTCAATTTTGTATATATTTGTCTCACGTGGCAGTATAATATTGATTTCGCTTCTTTGTTCTGAATGAATAGCTTACAGTGTTTTAAATTCTTCATCGTGTTCTTTTCATATTTTTTTCTTAGTCTCTTAAGCTTTATAAAACAAACCTGCATTTTGATTATTTACTAGCTTTAAGTGATTTTTTAATCTAAAGTAAAAGGTTCTGATGTATAATTTTCCAAATTTAGAAACTTGAAATAATCATTAAAATTATAAAAATTAAATAACTTTAATAAAGAAACCGAATAGATTATGATATATTATAAATGTTCATGAAATTCATGCGTTTTGTAAAAGTATCGTAAAAAAAAAGGGAAAGCAACAAATCTCTCAAAATTAACGTTTGAAGATTATATCGTATAAACATTGTACAATAAATTGAATGTTTAAATGTAAAAAAAAACAATGAAACTATTTGAGATTTAAACTTTGTCAAGCAGTAGAAGTATCTTAGATTATGCACATGTTTATCTTTGATATTGAGTAAGCAATCCTTCAATCGTTCACAAATTTCATTCTCATTTGAAAATCCTTTTATCGTGTTAAAATGTCTTTTATTATCTTGAATATAAGATTAATTTAATCTCATCCCTCCATAATTACTTTCAATCAAGAATTTAACGAACATATCCATTTTCTTATCATTTCGGATAATTTTAATATTTCATCATAAACTGTCGTAGTTTTCAATAATATAGTTATTGATTGTGTGTAGTTGCAGTAAGTTAAACTGATCTAACAACATAGACCTTGGAAAGAATTTTATGACAATAAACTTAATAATTAAGTATTTATATCATATTACTGAATTTTTTTTACATCGAAACAATTTTTAGCATTGTAGAAAATACACACACACACCAGATTTTTTTTTAACTAACTTTCAAAAAAAAACCCTTTTTTCTTCTTATTTTAACTTCTTAACTTATAAGTTGATCTCTTCACTTTTACTTATTACTCACCTTTTAGCCATACTTTGGCTTTTGATTACCTTTTTATCTTTAAAATTCAGACAAATAAAGGAACGTAATTAACAATTACAATTAACTTTTGTTCGGTGAGCACCGCAATTTACTTTTAGTGCAGGCGTCACCTGTAACGAATTACAGATCTCTCTCTCTCTGGAGCGTTTCACTCTCATTTCGGATGTTCGGATTTGGTAACCAAATATCTTACACATTCGCCCTTTTGTGAAGAGCACCCCTACAGGCGGGCGATAACAGTATTATTTAATTACTTTTGCACCATTATATCAACATTTGTTAGTAATATTTCTTAATATTACATTGTTAGAATAATTTCTTCTGCGTACAGTAAATCGGTGATGAGTAACCGCGGTAGACTAGTGGTCTTGGACACGGACTCGTGGCCGGCGGTTTTCGTCGAGTGATTGGTTCGAGCCTTGATGCCATTAAAACCCCGCTGTACACGTTATATCTATCAAGGGCTAAAGTCCTCTAGTTGTCGTGGTCAAGGAGACGTGGTTAGTGCCAGCTCAGGTGTCGTCCTCATCACTTGACCGAGGTTCAATATTAAGAGGTCAGCTGCCAATAGCCCTCGTGTTACTTCTTGTATGACCTTAATAGAATCGACCAACCAACCGAGTCAGTATTGAATAAAATATAAAATTTTTATGGTTATTATGTAGTTTCACAATCATCATCACCCATGCAAAAGTTTTAAGTTGTCCGGCTATCTTGTGAAGTAATATCAAGCATTTGGAAATTTTCCTTTGTTTACTCAACATCCATCATATGAAATTGGCTCACCGAAGCATTAATAAATTCTTATTTATCTTGTCTC
The DNA here is from genome assembly GCA_019974015.1 of Nephila pilipes. Lineage (NCBI taxonomy): Eukaryota > Metazoa > Arthropoda > Arachnida > Araneae > Nephilidae > Nephila > Nephila pilipes. Next base: position 447,983 of record BMAW01061153.1, read on the forward strand.
GATAGCAGTTTCCTCTCGACAGAATTTCGTAAAACCTTTATGAGTGGAAGAAGAACCCATAACTCTGATTACTTGCATTACTTTCCGGCGTTCATTTTGACGATCCCATCAGAGGCCAAACGTCGAGAAGAGTTCCGCAACCAATCAGACACGCCTGTGTGTGGCATGATGGTCCGCCCAACCCCCTAAATGCACATTGTAAATGGAAATCCCCAGAGTGCTGTAGGAAGGATCCCGGCTCACGAGATGGACAGCCATTCTCGTCCCCCTCAATCTTGTGGTGTCACGAAGGATGGAAGAGAGAATAAAAAGAAATACTCTGGAGGCGGAGAATAAGGAGTAAAGATAAAACTTAACTTGGAAACCTTTAACGTCACTTTGATCAAGTCTTCTAACTGCTCTCTTACATCTTATAACAAGTACTACAGTCAGAGTCGTACAATTTGGCTGGACAGGCTTAAACTTAAAGGCACGTAACTTCAATTTTCGGAAAATTTCTTACATACATTGATTATATATGACTACTGATGCCTTACATTTTACTAAATGAGGTCTTACCTGAGATATCAGGAAGTCCAGATTCAATCATTTTAATGGAAGGTGTGTGTGTGTGGGGGGGGTAAATGGAGAATATATATAAATATTTTCGCTCTTTAAGTAAGGCCCGAAATTCTCATTTGTTCAGGATCTCTTCAATTTATAACTCATTACTTTTTAAACTTTAAAAGGATTCCAAAATATCTAAAATGCTTGGGCGCACTATACAAATCTGCTTTTGTAATTAAAACTATAAGTTAATAAGTTTCATTATAAGGGTACCAAGAGATGCGGGGTAAAATCAGGTACCAAATTTAATATTCCTTGTTTTGTGATATATATGTTTTAAAATTATTAGAAGAATTTAGTTTCTTTTGAGCTTAATAAAGATATTTTAATCGTTTTATAGAACTCTGAATGTAATTTATTTGTCGAAAAGTTGTTTCTTTATTTAGTTGAATATGTGTGTGTGTGTGTGGACATGATTTTAAGACATATTTGCATTCAAGTACCAATTTGGGAAAAAGTATTCTCTAAATATGTAAACTGTTTTATTGCTTTTATATAAAACAATATACAAAAATAGTGAATCAATTTTTTAAACATATTATCGTATATTTTGTTTGAAAAAATTATAAAACTTTGTAGCCTTAAATATTTTCTTTTTTCCTATAAAACATTAATTCTTAAAATTGAAATCTTACTTAGAAAAAATATTTTTTGTTTCATTCTATGCATAGGTATTCTTGAAGGATGCATTAAAAATTTCGAACCGTATAGTTTAATAGTGATGCAAATACCTAAATGCAAATATGTCTCAAAAATAATGTCCGTATTCAACTAAAAGGGGAGAAAATCTCTTATGATTAAAAATTACTTATACAGTTCCATAGAAGGATTAAAATATCATTATTTGGAACATCAAATATCGAAGCGGTACTAATAATTCAAAATATATATGTCACTAAAACAGGGAGTTTTAAATACGGTTTTTCACTATTCTTCGCATGTTCTGGTACTCTTAGAATTGTTTAATGAAGTTTTTCTAATAATGTGTTTCATATAAATCATGTAAGAAGTTTAAGTAAATGTAATATGTGTGTCGAATGCCTTAAGCATAATTTTTTTTGAAACATTTTAAGTTTAGACATACGTATCCGACTCTCATACTTTAAAAATTCCAATGGCCCTTATATCTTTCAAAAAAGTCTGACATATTCTACAACTTAATCGGTGATCATTAAAATGTAGCAATTTGCTCAACGATACAATTTTTAATGTGAAAAAATTTGTGTCGTATCATTAATTTTTTGTATTTTAAAATTTTTTTCAATACTAATACACCTTCTCATAAGCTGAATGAAGGCCTTTGGCTTTTGAGCTAGATCCAGTAGGTATATTATTCTTGCATTTTAACACTGGTTGCAGAAATAAATATTTTTCTTTGAACACTGATTTAAATCGATCACCTTGTTGAAGCGAAATGTGGAATATGGTAATTTTCAGAAGATAATCTTACAGAAGGCTCATCCCTTATGGACCTTTTTAATTTGTAATTGCAATTTTTATTCTGCAGAACTTTTATTTATTTTAACAAAACTCGACTACTGTATTTATTTGGTTTGAAAAAATTGTATTACAAAAAATTAAAAAAAGAATTCTCTATCTGATCATATTTCGCCAGATTTTGGATGTTTTCTTATACTATTTTAGCAATGTATAGATCTTTAAAAGCATTCAAAAAATTGCTAAAATTATTTTTTTTTATTATTTCGAAACATTTTACGGCATTCAATTTTAATGATAGTTCAAGTTTTGAGAAATTGAGTTAAATTCTGTTTGATGGACATTATGCTTACGAATTAAAAAGAGTTGATAGACGACATTAACATAGAATTTAAATTAATACTTAATAATTTGAAAAAAAAAATGATTTTTTAACTCAGGCATCCTCACAAAATCTTTATTATCATTTAAAATTTCCCGCTTTTTAGAAATAATTTATTAAAATATGTACTTCTAATTTTTTTTCTCTTTACCTTTTGAGGCTTATCCTGATTTCAAAATGTTTTTTTATGACACTAAGATTTTGTTTGTTTGATGGATTGAACGTTCTCAAAAAATAAACAAAGTAATATAAAAATAAAAAAGTACTCACATGGCCAAATCTTCTAAATACTTGTAAAGAATCATTCTGTGAAACAAAAATATTAATCTTTCATAGTGCTTTATTTGAAGTATTTAGATTGAAAATGCATGTTTTCTGGAATAATAAAATGTATTTTACAGGAGTAATATAAAGAGAAGACACTGAATAGTTTTAGGATAAAATTTAAATTTATTGTAGAACTTTTTTTAGATGTACGAGTGAAAAGTGTTACATTACGATAGTAGAAAATTTTATTTCTAAATTAAAAGATTAAATAATGCACATTTAATATCCTAGATCAAGTCTGCACTAATATTACACCAGTATTTCCTTTTTACTGTCTTAATTTATATCAAATTTTGAATCACTTCCTTTGTGAAAGCGTCAAGATGTTCTAATCCTGCTTTTTTAAAGCAAATAATGGTCTGGGATGAAATTGATAAACAATCAAATTCAAATACATAGTACAGTTTCTAATATATAGCTGAAATAATTACTATTTCCCTAGATAATGTGATCATTTCAATGAATTATTCAATACACGAAAATATTTTTTGCTGGTGTTAGAAAACTTTTTCTGTTATTTCTATTCAAAAAGCAAAAAATCATAAAAATTGCGAAAATTACAGCAATGCAAGTAATAAAAGTAATCCTAGCAGTCCTATACACCTTCTTACATTTCGGGTTCCATTCCGTACTTCACACTCAAGTATTTAACATATTGCAAGAGAAAATTTAATAAAAGAAATCGTTTTTTTTTAATCCTAAAAACTTCTGCTTCCGCAAACACAAATTTATGGCTCATGTGACCTTGAGCGTTTTCCTTTAGTTAGATTCATTACCCAAAATATTGTCCACATTAAATGAAGATTAAGTTTAGGATTAGAACAGATTACCTTCTATGCGGTTTTTTAGAATAATCTCTAATTGATTTAGAAAACCTCGTAAAGCATTACCATTTCTAACAAAGTGGACTGTGATTAGAAATTGTAGAAAAAACGAAGTTCATTACTATTTTAAAAAACTACTTTACAAATTTATGAAAGCTAAAAAGATTCAGAGAATATTAATACTTAGCATGAGAAAAATATCAAAGAGCATTTGACTTTAAATTATTATTATACTGAAACGAGTTCTCAAGCGCTTTCGCATTTAACTAACCTTTGGAGCTACTTTATTACGTTATTTGAATTGAGAACTTTGGCGTGTGAAAGAACCGTGACTAATGTAAATTAGCATTACTATATAGGAAGTGAAGTGAATAGGAAATTACCAGATAGAGAGATTAGAGTTGCATTAAAGAGATTAGAGATAAAAAGAGTTAGATGAAGTAGCAACGATGTGTTGCTACTTCATCTAACCCTTTTTACTCTCCAATATTGTGTTGGGAACACAATATTGGAGAGAGAAAGAGTGAGGTGAAATTCTAGGAGAATGCTTGATTCGGATTTAGTCACCATATGCCTATTGCACTCGGATCCAGTTTTGTCAATTCTACTATTGCTGTTATTAAGATAAGCAGAGCGGCAGCGGGAAACTGGTGGTTATGGTCGAGGATTCACAGCCGGCTTTCCTTCAGTCGAGTCGGGGTTCAAGTCCTGGTGCCACTGAAGACCCGCTGTGTAACGGGGTTGATACATGATACTTGCAGTCCCAAGTCCTTCCTTTGGCGTGTTTTGGAAGTTTAGAGAGATGGATGCCAGGTTAGATGTCTCACGTGACTGATGTTCAAAATTATTAGGTCCGTCACCAATAGCTCCCATGTTGCTTCTCATAAGCAATTACACTTTACATCACATAAAATAAATAGAGCTCTTAAATACAGTAATTGGTTAAGTATATGTTCCGCACTACATTTTTGAAAGTGCTTTTTCTGAGGTTAAAATAAAGTAGTTAAGTACATTTTGTCTGACTATCAATTGAGGAATTATGAATATCTTAATATAAATAACGACGCCAGCAGATTGTGGAGTCGAATTGTGCCGTAAAACATAATTAGTGACATATAGATTTTATATATATATATAACATAATTACGAATAAAAATATATTAACTGAGGATTTAATAACGTAATAGACATTTTTAAAAAAGTGACAGGGATTTTTTTCTATTTAATTTTATTAAAACATCAAAACTTAATTTATTTTCCTATACAATTAAATACGGTTTACATATTTTGTTAACTGCTCTATTTCTTGCTAATAATAACAGCTTTTGCCAAAATCTTTAAAATCTAACTTTTTTTAATGTTATTCCATTTAACACAGCTAGCTTAGGAATGAATTGAGTCTCTGGACAGGAATTATTCTTTGCCGCTGAAAATTAATGAGCGTTTTGATTGAAAAAAAAATTGTGAATCCACCCTGTTCTAAGACTTTTCTCAATAAGTAGGATAAACAAGATTAATTTAGAAGAAATAAAATAGACGGCAAAACTGTTGCTAAAAATATGAAGAACTATTAATAAATCGAAATTATGAGAAAAATTAATGTAGTGTTAAGTTAACAAACTGACAAAGATCTCCAACACAACCCAACCTTTTTTTGTTTCATTTAAGGTGATAGTACACCTTCAAAAAACAATTGTTATTCAAGATGTTAATTTTTTATTTTTGATTTCAAATTAAAATTCAATCGTTTATTTTTAAAAATTTGCTTTAAACTTGTTTCCATCTTATTTAGAAGCCGAGTTACAACTGTTTTAATACTTTTTGTTTTTTGATTTCTCTTTCTGGAAGAGCTCTAAAAACGAAATTTTTCATTATTGCGAAACACAATATCTCAAAATGTTATGCATCAATGAATATGAAATGTTATATATATGTTTTTCAAATACTTATACATAGAATAGACAATTCTTGATGTTTTATTTTGAGTAGAAGTGTTTTATATTACAATAAAGGGAAAATTACAAATGACTTTTTAAAGAACATTTCAGTGTTCTGAACTTTAACTATATATACCACAACTTCCTATGTATGGGCTATATTATCAAAATAATAGCCTATTACCTAAATAAAGTTATATTCTGTATTATATTCAATTTACAAAATGTCATAATATATATTTTCTTTTGAATTACCACGTTTTGCGAAAAGTCTTAATTTTTGCTTACATTTGTATAAAATGCCCCTCTGACAGTAAAATTATACACAAACAAAATTTTTGTTGGGTATTTTTTTGATTTTTAACCCCATAAAGTCCTAAAATATATTTATTAAGCGAAATTTACGTTCATTCAAAAAAATTTCTTCGAAGGTATAATGTTACCTTAACAAAATTTCGTGGCAAAAAAATATTTGCCATACCAAATGTGGTGGATTATATTTTTATTAAAGAACAATTTCCGCGTCATTGTTATGTATTTTATCAAAATATCAACGCAATGTTGTTGTGTGTTTTCAAATAAAATTTAGTATAATTCTAAAACATGTATTTATTTCTCGTTTTCTTTTGCTCTTGTATATAAGAACAGCATATTATTTTGAACTAAAAATATATTGAAGCTATGCATTTCCCCATAAAATCATTTCGTAAAAAATCCTCAGTCATTGAAGATAATTCATCGCAAGAAATTTTTTTTTTCTCGAATAACTCGTGGGGAGCACCCCACCCATAAAACGAGCTTCACTTAATAATCAAAATGGCAAGTTTCGATATTAGAGCATGTCTTTCGATCATCAAAGTTTGGATGTAAAAAAAAATCAGATTAACGATTTTGGGAGAAAAAAAAAACTAATTCCAAATGGACTTTTGCTACAATAAAAAGTAAAATTCTTTTAGAGAAAAGAACAATGTTGCTCGAATTTTTTCCGAATGAATTTAATTTATTCATGAAGAAAACTGCTTTTGATCTTTTCTTTTTTGGAGGATTATCTTGGCTTTTTTGTAGATCTTGAAGAAGTAAATTTTCATTTTAATTCGGTTTAATATTCTGTTCCTGTATTTTTGCTCTCGCTATTCAAACATTATTGCTTTTTTTCTTTAAAAAATTAAACATGTCATTTTACAATTTCGCTTCCTTTTTTATTTAAAAGATTTAAAAGTTTCAAGATTTTAAATAAGAATTAAAATAAATTACTATTAATTTAACAGTTACTAATTTTCAAGTAATCAATACATGAATCCCTTTCTGAAATCTATGATATTTCTTAAGTAATTCAAATATAAATTCGTTAATTTTAAAAACTAATAATTGATCAACAAAATAATTTATTATTATATTAGTTACAATAATTCATCACAACATTAACAATAATTAATAGTTTATTACGATAAATATTAAATTATCTTACAATTACAGATACATTCTTTATCTCAAGACCTAATTAATTTCGCTATAAATATATTAATATAATAATCCACTAGAAAATCGCCAATAAAAAATAGTTTGTCTTAAAATATTCATTACTTAGAAAATTTTGAATTGATTTATCATATACAGATTAATTAAAGATATATTTTCAATATTGCAAACCATTAAGGAGTAAAAGTATAATTTTTAGTAACATTTTAAATTAAAATATGAAAGTTTTTTTTAGATCTTATACAGTATTGCTTAACCCCAATATAACAATCTAAACCCTATTCATCCATTCTCTAAAATGAGTAACAATAACTGTTCGTGAAAAAAAAAAAACAGGACTAGAGACATAATATGAATATTCATCTATATATGGATTCTTGTAATTCATTTAAGATTCAATTCAAGTAAATATATTTTCACTTCTTTTACTGATAACAAAGAAATACATTGATAATACTGTAACATAATTTTTTAAATTTTCAATACTTTTTATGGAACTTCATGTAGTTTTATCAAATTTAAGTTGTGTTATAAAACTAACGTTAGTAAACATGAATAACTATTTCTAAGGGGGGAAAATAAATCTCAACCTCAGGCAATACGAAAATATTGTCAGGTAAATTATTTCTGAAATACCATTTGAAATAAAATAACAATGTTATATGATAAATCTTTAAGATATTTTTATATAAATGAGCGTGTCTCAAGATTCTCTCCTAATCACCTACTTCAAGATCAAGGGAGGAAGGAATACCACAAAAATATAGTGAGGTCCAAATATATTTACGATCACGCGTATCATTTTTGGTATTGGATTTCACTTCTGTGTCTGACATACCATTCAGTTGATAACGTTTCTTTCTACTCAGACGATAATGCGGTTAAAAATAAAAATAAGGGATGGCAGCCAGTTCTCCATTAATCCAAACTTATTAATACGATTTGTCATCATTCATGTGAGATATTACTCGATCTGTCATCATCAGCTTTTTTTTCCCCCTTCAACTTCCATTCACTACCTTTTTCTACGCTCAAAGGATTTTATCTGATATATTGCACACGCAAACTTCTAGTATTACGTCGAATAATGGTTTCCATTGTAATGTCTTCAAGATCAGATTTCGGAGAATATCCCACTGTTAAAAGGCATATATACGTGAGAGTATCTTATTATTTTTTTTTAAATATATTTTTATTATATATTGTAATAATTTATATTATTGTCATTTAGCAAAGTTTTCTTCATATTCTTATGAATATTTTACATTGTTATCTGTGCGTCGTTACTTTTAAAGTAATATTTTTATTTAAGATATTCAGGAAAAATTGTCTGTGTCTATCGACGATCTAATCAGGTAGCCAACATATATATAAAACATTGTCCATAAATCAAATAGCATAATTGTGTAGATTATTGTAGTCTATTACTTTAGAATAGGCGGGTCAAGGTCATTTATTTTATTTTTTCCTACATCTGTTACCATAGTAGTGACTAATGTATCATTAGTTGTGCATTTATTTTCAACACTTCAGTTGAGGTCTGAATTCCTTTGCGTTTGAAAATGCTTTATGTTAAATGTTTAGTCCATTTTAATTATCGAAAAAAAAAATTCTTTTTTTTTTCAAAATGATGATTTTTTTTAAATGAAAGAAAAAAATTATTAAACATATCCATATAAAATATTAATATAATACCTATGCGTATACAAATTTATTTAATTTAAAAAGTTCTAACGATTTGGGTGTAAGAAAATTAAATGTTTTGAACGACAATTAACAATAATTATATAATGTTATACAGATCTTAAACAAACATTTTACCGAAGTAGATTTTTAAAAAACCCAACAATGATCATGAAACTCAGAATTTCGTATTCATTAGAAGTCTGTTTACGAAAATAAAACGAAGTGGGGGAAAAAGTGATGTTCATTCTCTACTGCTGTTGCCACAGTTACAAAAGGCTGTGGGGAAAAATCTGTGACCTTGAAGTGCCTGTTGTAAAGCACAAGACTATAGTTGCTGTGCAAGTTTTGTAAATATGCGTATCTAGAGATGAAATTTCGTTGCTATATCTTTAATATTTATTTCTTACAGTTTTAGAGTTAATTAGTTCAGCTCTGAGCTTGGATTCGAAGGTTGAATTTCAATTTATATTTCGTCTTGCAACCACATTTGATTCTATTTTTAAGCTTATCGTAAAACCGATATGAAAGATAAAAAAACTTTCAAATATTTATTAAAAATATTTTTTATTTCCGGAAGTGTTTTGATACTTTTACATCTCATCCTTATTTATTGATATGAATTTCCAGTCTTGCTTTCGAATTCGTATTTTGAAAGCAATGGTATTAAAATAATTTTATTAAAAGTTTTAAAAGATGCCGTTAACTGAATTTCATACTTCAAGTAATATGGCATGGTATAACACTGATACAAATAAGTTATAAATATGCTTATCCTTAAAATTTAATGTGAAAATACTAAATCTTATTGAAAAAAACTTCTTTGAATATTAAATATTTTTAAATAGAGACAATTTAAAATATGTTGATCTCAATTACATAGTTTTTATATCATTTTTTCATCAGATTGATTTTTATAGCAGAATGTTCTATAAATTCGCTTTGAATAAGCTATTTCCTGGATTCTGACATCTCCAGACATTTGGAAAGCTCTTGAAAGCATTCGAATAATTTTAGCCACCACAGTGACTATTGTTTTAGCCATCCACAAAATGGTGTCACTGACTGCTTTCGAAATAAAGTGTTGATTGCTCTCGATTTATTTATTTTCGATTTACGCCACCAATAATTACATTTAGCTTTAATACCTTAAATTTAATAATTTATCGTTTGCTTTAATTTTAATTATATTTAATTTCAAATATATTAAATTTAATAACTTACTATTTGCTTAATTTTAATATCCGAAAAGAATATTATTGTCCACTTCAGTATTTTAACGCGCGCGTTTACTTTTATCCTAATATTTAATTGAATAATTACAAATTATTAAAAAAGAAATTATCACCTTTGTTTACTAAATCTGTTCTTTTCAAAAGTTCGCGTAGAACAATTTATTTATTTTTGCGCAATTGCCTTTCACTTTTATCAGTATATTTAGTTTTCTTCATGTTTAATTAATTGAAACTTTTTCGGTCCTTAAATTTCAGACACTCGCTAACTGTATGATATAAATTTAAAAACCATTAAATCTATATTTTCGTTTTTAAAATAATACTCTTTGTCTTGTCTTATCACTAGTTAAAATGTTATGTATTATCTTTCTAATTAATGTGTCATGCATCGTCTTTCCAATTAACATGCGGCATTTTATTATTTCCCTTATTAGAAGCTTTGGATGATTACATTTGATAATATTGGCTAAAATTTTATTTAATAATTTAATTTTGCTGTACAATTGTGTAACAAAAACATAAACAATTTAAACTATCATCTGATTAAACTGTTGAATAATCTATTATTTTAACTTTATTTAAATAATCTGACATTGAAGCTGAGATTTAAATTTTGATCGAAACTCTTTTTCTGTTTAAGATTAGTTAATTAATAATTAAAATGTTCTACCTATTCTTATATCGCATGTGGTGTTAGGAAAAGTGAAACGCTATCTCAGAAAATTTACAGCTATGAAATTACTCCCAATACTTAAAGTCTAAAACGAATTTCATTTCATTTCAAAGATTTCTTCGGTAGTTTAGATATTTATTTATATTTAATGCCATAGAAAGGAATTTATTATATTTACATTGAGCCTATTTTTTATCAGCATAGGATGGAAGAACACACACACGTACATGAATGCACGATTGCATTCAGAGAACTTTTGAATTTTGTGGAGATTTTCTAGGATTTGATTAATGATTTATATATGAAAAGTATAAAATAATATCCTGGTACAAAAATTGTGATTCAGTATAACACAACTAGAAATAATATTTGATTTAATTACAAATCAGATAAATGCATAAGAATAGTTGTCTTGGACAAGATTAGCGGTATCAGCATGAATTCAAAACAAGGACTTCCTTCTATACAAACTTTTAAAATTTTTTTAAAAAGAATAATATCTTAAAGATTAATTTTAATGAAACAGGATGGAATTTCTTTCATATCTCTGGTTTACTTAGCTAAATGTTTCAAACTATTACTCTATTATTAAATTCAGTAATGCATTACGTTTGGATTGAATGATTGTTTATTAACATGGCAATTAGAAGCAATATGAAGATTAGTAGCCGTGGACCTCGCATTTTTGAACCATGGTCAAGAGATGAGGTCGACACCTGAACTATCCCTGCATTCTCCTCAAGACTCAAACTTTTTCCTCCAACATGAGAACTTTGAGCCTCGACAGATTCAATGCGGAGCAACCCTTCTATGCGATTTTCTTTAAATGGAATCAGTACTCAAACCCATGACTTCTGATTGAAATGATGATGGACACAAGCTCACAACCACGACAACTCGGCTAACGCAGCCGCTGATTCGTTTGGGAAGAACTTTTTAATTTTGTAGACAAAAACGCAAAATACTAATAAAAACATCAGTTTCGTTTTGATGTTTATTGTCTATTAAAATCGCAATAAAAACAATACGACGACAAAAAATATCGGACCTTGTAATTTAAGTTAGAACATCGATCAAATAACAAGAATAGTACCTGAGCTGGGATTACCTCTCCAAATCTCCACACCACGCCAAAAGGAGAACATGGAGACTTGACGGATTTAATGTGCATCAGCTACTCTAAAAGGCCGAATTTTTAATTGCTTCAGGACTCGAACTCACGACGAAAAGAACACCGGCCGCAAAATCGTGACCATGGCCACTAGCATACCGTTGTTACTAACAAACTTCATATTCAATGATATTCGAAATTACATGAACAATTCATAACATTTATCCTTAGTTAACAAAATAGTTATTATTACAAAGATATTTTTGAAAAGATACTATATGAAATAGATATCACGTATAAATAATTTAAATAAAAAATAGCAGTATTAATATTGTATTCAAACGAATCAACTTAACTTCATTAGAATGAGCAACTACTCAGAAATAGAGTGCTATTCAAATTCCAGAAATATGGAAATCTAAAAACAAGGAATCTCCAAATACGTAATCTCTAGAATTAAACAAGTGATTTTAAGATTATAATAATTTTCCAGTTTAAAACTTTTTAAGCTGCTTAAAATTTTAGAGTAAATTTTTTCTATGTCTTGAATAAATTAAATTATTTATTATTTTTTTATGACAAATTTAAATTCCTAACTATATACATCCATAAGATAATCTATCTTTAAAAACCCTAAAATAACGTGGAAATACTCTTAAATCCATGGAAGAAATTAAGAAATCGGAAATATTGAATTTAAAATTTCAAGTATACTATAAAAAAGAAGCGGAAAGTCACTACATTAGCTTGTGATTTTCCTTAAATCTGGGAAGTAAAATAATTTTTTTAAAGAAATCAATATTGTATTTAAAAAAATTGTTATTTATTCAAAGAATTACTTTTTTTTAGTTTTCTTTCTCTATAGATTAAAAAAAATTCTCAATTTATGATAAACGCACAAAAATTTTGATGGAAATTGGAAAGGATTCAAAAAATTTATGTATTAACTATGACAAGGAAGAATTATAATAAACAAGCAATTATTAAGTTTATAAAATTGATGTATATAACAATTAATATACTTAACAATTTGTGTAAACTATTAATTTGTACAATGAAATATACAATTATGTACACAGAATTTTTGTAATAACATTTATATGAATTTACTTTCATTTTACAATATCGCTTTCAGAATCGAATATTATAATACATATTATTTAACTTTAATACATAAACATATATTTCACTATATATATATATTAATGTTGGACCATAATTTTAAATTATATAAAATTATACCAAATTACAAATTATAACTATTGAAGCCAAATTTTAAAAAATATTAAAGCTCATATACTACAGAATTAAACGAATATATATATATATATATATATATATATATATATATATATATATATA
>BMAW01061153.1:464299-607718 GCA_019974015.1 Nephila pilipes
TATATATATATATATATATATATATATATAGTTATATGTGTGTGTGTGCGTGTGTGTGTAATAAATCCAGCTGGCTTGTGTAACATCTTGGCGATGTTATTATTGCTTATTTGTGTTGATTTGATGAATAAAGCAGTCACTCATTTCACTTAATATTGATGTTTATTGAATGCTTCAATAACATTTTACCAAATGCCATGACATAAGTAAGCAACCGAATTGGCGTGCGTCACACAGTCAGAGAACAGAGAAAAGAGAAAGCGTTAAATTGCGCAGTTACAAAATATAATGATAACAACAGAGATGGAAAGGGGAACTCCTCGAAATTTTTTTGTTTAGCTGGCCAAAAAGTAAAGTGATGTGGAGTATCACATGCTTATCCGAAGAGGAATTCAGAGTTTTTAAAAATGAAAGAAAATATTTCTCGTTAAGAAATTGATGTAAAAAGAAAGATGATAAATTGATTTATCATCACATTGATATGTAGGATTAGGTGCACGAACTGATCTTTTGTTTCTCCATTATGATTGAAAGGATTCATGTGTGGTGACCAAATAATTTGCTGGAATTGTCCAAAATGTTCCTTAATCCAATCTCTAACGATTTTGTCCTGGTGACATATTGGCATTATTATCCTAGAAAATTTCATCGTGGTTTGGGTACATAAAGTTCATGAATAGCTTCAAATGCAGGTGAACATGACTTTTTCCAGACAATGAATGGTTCAGTTTGACTAGGGCACTCAGTTGATGACATTTAAAAACAACCCACACTATTCTGGAGTCACCACCAGCTTTCACAGTGCCTTGTTGACAACTTGGGATCATAACTTCTTGAGATCTACGACTCACTCGTATTCTGTCATTAGATCTTACCAACTGTAATCGCGATTAATCTGACGAAGCAACGTTTTTCAGTCACTTAAGGTCCAACTTATGTATTCACGAGCCCAACAGAAGAGTTGTAGCAGATAACATATTGTTAGTAAAGGCACTCGAATCGGATTTTTGTTACCGTATCCCATTAATAACAAATTTAACTACACTGTCCTCACGGATATGTTTATCATACAACCCAGATTGATTGTCGTTGTTCTTTAAAGCTGTGTTGCTTCTCTGGTAACACTGACTGTTGTATTTAAACATCGCTGGTTTCTGTTATTAAGAAGACATTACGAGAAATAATGCCTCTAATTATGCATTCTCGGCACACTCTTGTCTCTGTAGATCGAGGAATCTTAACTCTCTAATAATTTCCGAAATAGAATGCTCAATGCGTCAAACTCCAATTTGCATTCTACGTTGAAAGTATTCTAATTCCCTTCGTGCACCATAATCACGTCTCAAAATTTGCGACGGGGATAAATTACTCGTCTCGTCTGTCACCTTAAAATTTAATCACAAGATCTAAATTTTAATTTAAGCTCAAATCTAGATCAAGTAAATAAAATAGTCAATTCTAACTGAATTGTGTTTTTATTTAATCTTGGAATAAGGAGAAGGGGGCTCTCTAACAGTTTATTTGTCTCTCTCCGCGAGATTTAGCAAGTTCTATAATATGTTAAATAATACGCTTACCAGTATAAGAATGCGAAAGCCATTTATAATTGCTCTGACAATATCGACTATTATTCTCTCCAAATCCATTATACACACCAGATTATTTCCATCCACATCACACTCACATTCTTCTTATTACTATAACCTTATAACTGTTCCTCAATTCAATTCTCAGTCGCTTTTATATATGACTTGACTATACCTATTCCCTCCACAGTTAAAATTTACTAAGTTTTCTTCATGTTCCATTTGATTGGAAAGAAGCTGGGAACTGAAATATAAAATTAGAGAGAAACCCCAGATGTTAGTTGTAAGGATAAGTTACCGAATAACACATGATACAAACTTTTCACGTGAAACACTTGAGTACTGTGACATATTCAATTTTTAAAAACAAATGATTAAATCTTAAAGTGATACTTTTTTAAGATATTATCTGTTCAACTTTTAAAGGCAAACGATTTAATCTAATGTGATACTTTTTTTTAAAATATTATCTATTCAACTTTTAAAAGCAAACGATTTAAACTTAAAGTGATACCTTTTTCAATATTCTTTATTAAGATATATTTTTTTGGCAACACCAGATCATATTTTTGATTTTAGATAATTTACTGGCAATGGATATGAAATATAGAATTGAGTTTGGTTCCAAGAGGTAAAGACGAATGTCAAAAAACGGTGCTTGTGTAAAATTGTGTATTTGATTTATATTTGAAAAGATGTGCGCATATGAACGTGATGTCCTGAAAACAAGTCATCTTCATTGATAGTCTGCTATACAGTACAGTACAAATGAAAACCCCGCTAGTGTTCTGCCAATTTATATATTTCTTATACGATGCTACTACCTTCTGAATATATGCATATTGGTGTCCCATGAGCATTTTAGTACCTTCGACAGAAACGTGAGAAAAAATAATTTTGAGAAATATTAATTTGTGAATCGATTAAAAGCAAACTATTTTTGAAACGAAGTAATAATCGACTTATAATAAACTAATTTTAAATACAGAGGAGTCTTACTCTTGACACACAATAATATGGAGAAAATATTTTCTGCTATAAGACTTTTTCAAAATCTGATTATGTAACACATAAAATATGACAAAAAAAAATTTAAACACTCTTTTCATTTTTTAAGATAAACCATTCATCTTTATTTGTAAATAAATGTCTTTGACTTATTGCGTTTAGAAATGTCTAAAACTTTTCAAAATCTTTATAAAGAAATAAATGTCCAAGAAAAAAAAATTGTTCCCTTTAACCGAATTTTTTCATGCTAGTAACTGAATTAGTTACACCTCATCAATACATGATCTGTCTTACACGTGGTCGAAACCGAAGTAAAATTCAGTTCACTGTAGCATCCCTTCCAAGGAATCCATAATGACTCCCAGAACTTGTAGCTCGCTCATCATTCTTTCCTGCTCAACCACATGACACACATCAAAACGAGAATAAGAAAGATCAAAAAAGGGGGGAGGGAGAAAAGGGAAAGCGCGAGAGAGATTGATGTTTAATCGGATAAGAAAGAACTCTATTGAAACTCAATTTTTTTTAAAAAAAAAAGTCACCCAATGCATTTGTTAAACAAACTCCTTCCCAAGGAGAACGAGGAGAAAAAAAAATCTGATCCGATTTATTAACAACTAAAAAAACTAAAGATGAAAAAAAAAAGATATGTATCTGGATGCCTCAGAGAAAAGATGATAGTGTCCAGATCCCTTCTCCCCTGTCTCATGAGTAGACTCATCCTGAATCACGACGAGCAGCGCACGCTTCTAGAATTCGTGGGGGTTGAGCAAGGGGGGATGGATGGAACACACACAGCAAACCGTATTTACCGTTCTCATTCACTTTCTCCTGTGTTCCGAAAACGACTCACGCGCAATCCGCCAAATAACTTCATCTCCCCGGACGTTTGGCGAACACGCGGCTTTCTTATTCCATGTATCATCGCTATGTTATGAGCAGGTATGAAAGATAATGATTGGATTAGTGAACAGGATGTTTTGTGGTTCGGTATGGATTAAAAAGGCGGATGGTGAGATGGATATTTTTAATACTCATTTATATTTTGGTGATTGTTTATCTGTGTGTTGAAGTTATATAAAACTAAGAAATAAAGGGAAAGATGAGTAATTTTTTTGTTAAATACTAGTAACTTTATGTGGATTTTTTTTTTTTGAATACAAAAATATGAATAGAATAAAAAAGAATTTATATTTATTGAAAGTAATGGTAAATGTAATGGATACAGCAGATCTTCGTCCTCAAATTTGTGCGAAAGTTATTTAAAAAAGATCGAATGAGTTTATATATTTCTCAAAAAACCCGAAATAATGTACATAAAATTATCAACTAAATAAAATTTGGAACTAATCACTGTTATTTGAATTGGAAAAGTATATGAAAATATCTAAACACTCCACGATAGCTAAATATTGATTTTAAAATTACTTCTGGAAATATCAAGTCTCAATTTGAGCCATTCGCTCCAAGTTTCCTGAATCCTAAATACTGATAATCTTTGAAGCATTAACTTTAAATACTTCGTAATTCACTGCAAAATTTTCTTTTTTTTTACTTTTAAACATTAGTAGTTTAATATAAACAGTTAGTTAATAAAAAATAAGCAATATATTTCTCTCTTAATAACAAATCATTTAAAAGGCAAATAGAGTTAACATTTCAGTGTTAATATTTTATTCTAATTTTATTTGCATTTGAGTAAATAATTATTAAACTTAATTATACATTTAAATGCTAAATTTTAAATAAAATATAGTTAAAAATAAAAGATTTAATTCTTCTTACAAAATATTAAAACATAAATTTATATTTCAAAAATAACTATTTTACTACTTACGAAACGCCTCTCCATTAAATCCTACAGGAAAGAAAAACAAAACTCTAAAACAAAGAGCAGAAAAATTAATGAGTAACAAATAAATTGATGACAAACAATTTAAAGAACTTTTTTTTCGTATCAGCTAAGTGATAATCTCATCCGACAGTCACATCCGTTCCACATATAACCTTTATTCCTACTGAAACAAATAAATGATCGAAGAGCTCATAAATTAACAGATGACTCCCTTCAAACTTTTTATTGCTGAACGAGTCACGAACTAATAACACTGAAGGCTTGAAACTCCTTTTGGAGAATCTGACACAAGATGTTTTCAGCTACGAGTAAAAAAGCATCATCTTCTTTCAGACGATAGCGATTCATCATTAGGAAACAATATATTTTAATGTGACAGAATATCTAGTTCTATTGTGAATCGGTGAATTGTTTTTCATTGCCGAATGCAAGAAACTGGATTCATGTGAAGAGGTGGTTCCTGTGAAAGGGATACGTTGGAAACTATGAACACGAAAAGCTCTAGATAAATGAATGTTTAACTCGTTTGAAAGTGGATTTTCTTCCGTTTTATTAACCACTTGAAGCTGTTTTGAGATGGTGTGTTTCTTTTTTTACTCTCTGTGAAAATTACACGCCTAGGCAACAATTCCTGGCATCAATCTCAAGTTACGTGTAGTGTTTTACATCTGGCTCTGCCGGCTTTACGTGCTTAGCATCGTCTCGTTGTCATGGAAACCTATTTTATTTGAATTCATCCCTCCCTACAGGTGCGATGGAATGAAGAGAAATGGATAACAACTGCTCGCAAAGCATGGTGAGTTCTTTTTCGTTCTCTTTGTTTATTTATTATTCGGGTTGCGGAATTAGGCATTTTCAAAGACCTTAAAAGGGTGATTTTTTTCCCGTTTAATTTGTTGGGGGAGAAAATGATGCTGTGGTGGTTTAATGAAGTTTCATCGAGATATATTGATCACGATGGACGTTTTCCGTTCAAAAGTAACTAGACAGTGCATGAATAACAATTTCATGTTAATATAGTGCTGTTATGAAATTTTTAACATGTGATAATATGTTATTGTTTTGAGAAAAGGGCATCAACAAAAATGGTGATCATAAAATATATGATACATGGTGTTAGGTTCAAAAGATTGGCAATATAATACGTCATGATTATAATAATTACATTCAGTTTCCTTAAGGTATATTTACACTGCTAAATTGTTTTGAATTTAATATTTTGTCGACTGCTTTTATTTTAATTCCCGAAGATAATATTAATTTTTTATTTCTATAATTTATCGTTTCTCTTATTTTAAATTTTTTTTGCTTTGTTATTATTTTACACTAAGTTCTTAAATTTTTTAACAGTATCGACTTTTTTATGATTTATTAAAGTTAAAGAATATTTTAAGGAATATTGAATAAAACAAAAATAAATAAAGATATTAATGTTAAACATTGAAATAAAAATAAAGCAAACAGCAGTTGTATTTAATTTTAAAATAAGCATATTATTATAGTATCTATGTGAAATTTCAAAAATATAAGATTAATGAGTTATAGCTAAAAACACACAAAACACTTCACAAAGAAAAACATCTTTAATTAATAAATGAAACTTAAAAATGCAGTTTATCATAGAACTAATCCTTAATATTAAAGCAGAACTGTCTGAATTTAATTAAATATATAATATATGTATTCAACTAAATTAGACTTAAACTGAATATCTAGTGTGTATTCGATGATTAAATATGCAATAGTTATTCAGTTTATGTCGTAGAAATAAAATGCACTAAATTTTCGATTACGACCGAAACAGAGTATAATTTAGTTGCATCTACAAAAATTCTATATAATTAATCGAATCTTCCATTCGCTATAAAATTATGAAATTCTCTATAAATAGTCAAAAAATTGGAAATTGGTGTAAATATTATATTTAAATGAATAGTTATCAAAAATTAAGTATTATAAAACGGGCAAATTTTTAATTTTGATAAATAGTTATATAAATATTTATGAAAAAGTATTAGTATAAATCTCATTCATTAGAGAGTTATCTAATTTAAATCAGTTCTATAAAATATTTTCTCTCTAATGATACGAAACGTATGATCAAAACAATATTTTGAAATTCTATTATATATTAATTCTCTTAATGATACATTAAATGTAAGTGTAATTTCGTGCGTTATTATAGAGAAATAAGAGTTATTAGTTTCTTTAATTTAAATTACTAATTAATTGTAATTAAAACAAATTCAAATAAGGACTCAGCTATTATTTCAGTCCACTATTAAACATGATGCAGTATAACTATTCATTATATTTTGTTTAAATTCTAGCACATAATTAATTTCTTAAATAAAGAATTGTCAATAGTTTTATGTATCATTTATACCTAAGCAAAGTATGACAAATTTAAAATTTTTCAGCCTTTATGTGTGAGGAAAATATTCTGAAATATTCTAAGCAAAGTTTTCATTGTGAATTGTGTTTAAGCTATTTCTTTTTAAAGTGCTGCTTCTTTAGAGCGAAGAAATCAGATCAGAATTTACATGAAAATGTAGTTTTTTGAAAAATGCTTGTTTGTTTCTACATTTTAAATAGAGATAACTCTAAATAAAAAACAAATATCTGTGTTAAGTTTGATTTTTAATTTTTTTTTTACTCTCTCTCTCTCTCTCTCTCTCACACACACACACACACACACACACACATACATATATATATATATATATATATATGTACAATTGTGTGTGTCTATTGATCATTAATAAAAAATTATATTGTACAATATTATCTAAATCCGATAAATGTAAGACAGTAAAAATTAATAGATAAAACTAAGTATTCAAGAACACTAAAAGTCTTAAAATGATAAAATAAGTCTTTAAATTGATGCAAGTATAATATTAAAAAGTTCATAAGAACACATAATAAACATGTATATAATCAAAAAATAAAAACAGTTATTTAAAAAATTAACATGAATCATTATAGTCAAACTTTACCAAAATCTACAAAGCATGTCTTAAGGAAAAGACATTTTAGTCAAAAATGGAGATGAAGTAACGTAAAATGCTTTTTTCGACTTGGGACTGAGAAAGGCAATTTAGATTAGTATTGTGGATACAACCCATCACACTTCAACAATTATTTTATAAAAAATGTAAAAAAAAAAAAAAAAAATAGTTGAAAAAAGAGAGAACAGCAAAAAAAACCAAAATTCAATTCATTCTCCCAAGTAAAAACAATCCATTTAAAATTTTATGCACACACACATCACACACACACACACACATATATATATATATATTTAAAATCTTAAAATTTCCTGTACAATATATTTTTTTATACAAAAACTTTTCTATAAGTATGAGTATTGGAGTGTTTGTGTTTGTAGAATTGGAGGAGGCGCAGAATTTTATAAGTTCATGTGTGAATAATTCTTTATGGAAAGGACTCTAATTCTTATATGATTAAAAAGAGAGAATGTCATACCGTTACAAGAAATTTTACGTTTGAAATATTTTTGATGCAGAATTATAAATCTAATCTACAGCGCATTTATTTTTTATATTTTATAAGCTATTAAATCCATTATCATAGTTTGAATGTCCATAAACAACATTAAGTGAAATAATTTATTCAGTTTCTCCCCGAAAGAGCAAATTTAGTTTGAATTTAATTATGTAAAATCATTACAATGCCCTTAAATATAAATAAATGATTTATAACAATAGAACAAAATTAAATTTTGAGTATTTTTTAGAATGAATATTTGTTTTAAAGTTATTTGATTAACACTTTTTTTTATTTGTGTATTTCTATAAAGTACGGAAAAAAATAAAAACCCAATATTTTGAAGAATAAATTGCTTTCTTATATAATCAATCACGATTTCTTCTTCAAATATTTCTTAATGATCTTTTTTTTTTCTTTCTCACCATAAGTGTTTGGAATTTTTCATTATAATTTTACAAGGGATTGTGTTTGATGACAACAGCGAAAGTCTTAAAGTTAAATGATATAAGTTTGAAGCTTAATGCTACGAAACATGTAGATTACAACTTGCTACATCTAATTGTACTTCAAAGTTCCCAAAGAAGCGTAAAGTAAAAATTTGGAAAGTAGATTCTTAAGTATTAGTGCAACAGAGTAACATTATTCATTGACAAGAGAGGAACATATTGTTTAGTATTCTGACATAAACCTGTTCCTTTTCCTATCTGTTCTATCTTATATGAAAGTAACGATTTGAAATACTTCTTAACATTACTTTTATCCCTTCTTTCTAAGACGAAGCAACTTGCTAAGCGACTTTATAATTTCCTCAGACCTGTTTTATTGTTGAAATGATATAATCTTATGGCATCTAGAGCTGTTGAAATCTAATTAAACACAATTTAAGCAATGAAAAGGAAACTAAAGAAAATGTATAATAATTCCTGTTATTTGGGAAAGGAGTGAAAAAAAGTACATTTCCCGATAACTTTTTCTGGTTAACTATCCAGGTTAAATCCGGCCGTTGGCGAAGAGAAGATCCGGACAAATCCAAGAGGGGATTAAGGATCGGAAAGATGGTAGATGATGGCGGACAGTAGTCTGATAACACAAGAGAAAACTGTCTTTGTTTTCTTTTGTTTCACCTAAGCTTATTTGATTTTATTAATATCGCGCAAGAAATAACACGAAGGCTATTGGCGATGGACCTCGTAATTTTGAACTGACGAGGACGACACTTGAACCGGCACCTCCCGCTCTTATGTGAGCCAAAACAGATTTGATGTGCATCAGCTCCAGCTACGTGGCGAGTCTTTAGTGGCATCAAGGCTCGAACCCACGACTCAGCGAAAACAACGCTGGCCGCGACCATGACCACAAAGCTACTTCGCCCATCACCTAAAAGGATGACCCCACTGAAAAAAAAAGTAACATTACAATTGCGCGCACAGACTTGTTAGAACACTCGCAGTTTGCATATTTGTGTGTGAGGAAATAGTTTTCTTTTAAACTGCCACCTTACAGTAAGATAAGAGAGTTGCAAGAAGTTCGAGGACGGCTACCAAGCGATAATAATGACTTTTCGCAAGATTTACGTGCCTTTATTCCAATATGAAAGAAGCTGAATGTAGATTTGAAACTATTACTTCCTATTTGCGGTGACTAGACGAAGTTGATAAGAATTGACTCAGGAATAATATAATTAATCTCAAAAAGAACAGAATTAGTTACCTAGGACATCACAGAATGTCAGAGCGGCCATCACAGCTCAAAAGATTTATCTCTATAAACTATTTTTTGAAAGATTAGCGGAGGAAGAAAAAAAAATATTGGCAAGCGATACAGAGAGGAGTCTCAGAGCATGTTTCACATTACGCTGTTTATCCACCGACACCATACTCTGTTAAGAACTATTGCCATGGCGCCCGACACCTTTAATCTCGAATTGCAGCTGATTAGACATTAATTACTTTAGCAACGAATCCCTTTGATGAGTTCCCGTCATTCCATTCGTGCATCACATCAGCAGACAATAGAAAGGGAAAATACGGGGTGCTACTCTTATTGATTGCCGGATTCTTCTAATAATCATTCAAGTTACCATTGCAACAAGTAATGTATGCTGTAAGGTGTCCTAGATTAATGACAGTTTTCATGCCCCCTTGTGCTATCTTGTTTTTCGAGATATCCCGCGAGAACATAAGTACATTTTGTAAGGAATTGTTTATTTCTCAAACCACTTTGGTCGCCAGATCTTCCCCCCCCCCCCCCCCATGAAAAAGATGAAAAAGTACGCCCTATTATCCAAAAATTCGATATAAAAACCAGCGTTTTTAAAAACAACGTTTTTATATGGTGGCAAAGTTTATTAGAGAAAATTATTGAAATATTAGTTAAAACTGTGAGTTATTTTTAACTTTAAAATTTACTTAAAAAGAGACATTTGTGAGCGTATTAAAAATTCATAATACTCATAAAATCAAAACATGCATTTGAAAGTTTGTAAGTCATTCTATTAAAAAAAATGGGAACCAGAATTCAGAAAAAATTATTGTGATAAGACACGGCGCCAAATATTGGAAACTTTCTTTCTTGCGAATGATTACTGATTAAAAGTCAGCAACCCTTACTATCTCGGAGATAGTAAAGGGGAGATAGTATCTCCCCTTTGTGAGTACAACAGTTTTACGATACCTCATGTGGCGTGGGGAGTGCCCGGTGTTCCCAGAGGGGGAAAGAAATTTTTTCCTCAATCCTAAAAGCGCCGAGAGGAAAGAATATTTTGACTTATTAAAATTATTGAAATATTAGTTAAAACTTGTCGCAAACGTCTAAATATTGCATTGTTAGGCGAGTACGAACGATTCCCAAAATTTCAAAGCTCTAGCTTGATGGGAAGTTGGTTAAATTAACGATCGAAAATTTGATGACACACACACACACTCTCACACACACACCAAGTGAAATTCAGAAAAACGTTGTAAAATAATCGGATTTTTAATCCAAATCTGACACACGACTAAAAACAATTCGTAAAGAAATCTTACTAAATGTTAATAATGTTAAATTTTTTCGTGTTTTTTAACTCCTAAATTTCATGTAGTACCTATTAAATTTAGAACAACTATTAATGGCTTAAATACTCACATAACTAAAGCAGGTTAAATTTTACAAAAAACTATTTGTTGGATGAAACAATTATTATTTAAAAATAATTAAATATGTTTATGATAAAGATATTGACTCAATATTTAGATATGATTTTATAGATCTGTTAAACTCACGATAGACATTGAAAAATGAATTAATGTCCTTAATCTTAATTTTAAAAAAATTAAAAATTGATAGTTCGATTACTTATCAAAAATTTAGATTTCTAATGAATTTTGTTTTGAAAGAAAATTACATTATTTTTAATGATAAAAAATATTTAAAAATTGAAAGCATACTACAAGAATATCCTGCTGGTAATAGTTTTGATTTATATATATATATATATATATATATATATATATATATATATAACTACGTGAACAAAATTTCATAGATAAAAACAACTATACATTGTTCAGATACATTGATAACCAAATAATTTTCGAATATAAATTTAACCCAAAATTGAAACCCGATTTATCATTTTATCCTTCTTAAATTAATACAAGCTAATAAGACTATTCATGAAATTTATTGGAAATTAATTTAAAAATTGTGGATCAAGGGTATTTTGTAATATTTATGATAAAAGTATAGTTATAATTTTTTCGTGAATAAAGTACTTGTGATTGAAAGCCTACTGATTTTAAAATACCTTATATACTTATATCTTACGTAATATTAAAGTAGATCTTTAGATATTCAAAATAATTTAAATGAATTCTATAATATGTGTGTTTTATTTGATTACAATTTAAAATGTAAAAATTGAAAAACTGGTTAGTTTTTTATTCTCAGTATTCTGTTTATGGTGTCTTAGGAATTTTTTTTTTTTTTTTAAATTTTACTTTTTAATGTACATAATTTTTTTTTTTGTTTTATCTTGATATTAATGTTTTCATTTGAATAAATTTTTATGAAAATTTTAAATGTAACTGAGATATGTGGATGACAACACTTGGTTTTGAATTTAAATTTGTGTATAGTTGGCAGTACCGGAATTTAGATAAATATTTTTCAAGGCGTCAATATATATTTAGAAGACTATTTTTTTCTATGTAGGTGAAATTTTGTGGAGTTTATTTTTTTATTTAATTAAATTTATTTTGCTATCATTTTGTCTTTTACTTGTTTTAACCCATTCTATAACTAAATATTTTGGTTTTGTGCAGTTTTATTTTAAGAAAATTATTTGATCTTCTCTTTTGAGTCTTTTCACTTTGTTAGATCAGTTTTTAGCTCGTGGTTTTAGTTTCTTACCTTTTTGTATAAAGCTATTATTGAATCGAAGGTTTGATCATTAATATTCTAACTTATACCTTTGTCCTTTGTCAGTATTAAACAGCTTTATTTCCAATTGGTTTTACATTAAAAAGATTTAAATTTTTTCAATTTTCTACTGTAGTCTTATAATGTCTCTTGTTGTGATATTTATCATAATTTATTTATTACTTAAATCTTTAGTTTCGAATATTCTTTAACTTTAATTTTAAATAATTTTTAATTTTATCATAGTGTTTGTGATTTTTAATATTTCCGGGTTTGTAATGTAACTGCTTAATATTAAAAATAGGATTTTGCTTCATTTTTGCTTGATTTAGAATAATTTTGTTAATTTTAATTTTATTTATCAATTATGTATGTAATTTGTTTTGAATGTAAAATTTAGATGTGGCATAGTATTTTGTTGTATCTGAAGAAATTTTACACATCCTTTTTTCCTGATATTTGATTTCTTCTTTTTTTTTTTTTTTTCATTTTTATGTTTTACCTGTTCTTGAAAAGATTGTATTTGAGTTGAATGTAATTATATCATTTTACAGTATGCTATTTAGTGAGTTTAAAATCCCTCTTTGTTATCTGCTTATTAATAGGTAGAATTATAAGAAATAGATAACTTGCTTTCTTATAAGAGTTAATTAAAAGTCATTGAAAATTAGTGCTTTATTATAATGTTTTCATAAATGGTTTAAAAATCGGGATTTTTTTACATCGTTTCATCATTATATATATATAAATTACATTTTTATTTAACTATTCTATATTTACCTTTTTTCGAAAATTTCAGAGGTAAACTCATAAAAGAAAATTAAGAGAAACTTAACATTCGAAGCGAATAAAATCTGAATTTTGAATTTATTTGAACATCATTTGTTGACATTTACTTTTATCAGATAATGTTGTTTACTTTTTCTCAAAATTAATGCTTATAACTTTTACGCTAAAGTTTATATTTCTAAAAGTTTTATGCATAATAATATTATTAGTTTTTAATGGAAAGCTCAGTGGCTTTCTCAAAATACCCGTAGCATGAAAATACATCAGACACATAAAGTTGTTTTAAGTGACCGACACAGAAGATCTTTAGAATAAATAAGTATTTTAGATGCAAAATATATTTAAATTAAAACTTGGTTAGTTGAGGTTATTTTATTTCCGTATATTTTATCCAAAGTAAATAATGCATATCCGGTAAATAATCATAATAGAGGTGAAGCTAATCAAATTTGAATAAATTTAAAGCTTTTTGTAAGCAAACAATATCTCTCAAATAAATAAAAACTCGTTTTTTGAAATAACTCGACTTCGTTTTCTTCTTTTTTTTAATGAAGAGAATTTCGCTTAACCAGACCACCACGGCCATTTTAATTAAAAAGAGGCTATGTTCTTTTGATTTGAATAATATTTGAACAAATATTTGAGCGCGCAAAATCATGCGCACTGTATTGTGGGACAGGCAGTGAGTGTTGCTTGTGGAGGTTTTGCCTCGGGGTGACACAATAATTCCCCAAACATATTGTGACTTTTTAAACTAAACTGCGTTGTACAATCAAAAGCAAAATATGTGACATGCTTAAAAAAGAGGATTGTTTTGTTGCATGACATCAAACAACCACAAATTACTCATCGAATCCAAGATCTCATCACAACATACTCCTAGGAGCAGTTTGATCACCCTCAATACAACCCTGATCTGGCTCCCAGTGTCTACCATTATTTTCTACTCTTGAAAAAGCATTTAGGCTGTCAGTTCCATGACAAGGATGACTATTTCAAAACGTACGGGGTGCAGCAGTTAGCCCATGAAGGGTCAGATTTCTATGAGGATGGAGTCCAAAATTTGGTTGTACGATATAATACGTATATCTTAATAATGGTAGGTAATTATGTTGAATGATAGATTAAGGTATTGGCCTTCTTATGAAAATAAAATAGTACAAAAAGCTGCTCTTGTTTTTTTTATATCGAAACTGTACATACTTATAAACACGTTACAACTGTCTATGGTCATGATATCGTTCTATAACGATTACGTTGAACAATAGTTTCCAAAATAACTGATTTTTCTGCCATTTCAGGGTGATTATGCAGATAAATAATAAATCGTCTTACAAAATATGTACAGCAAATAAGTATATCTGAACGAAGTCTCCTGACTGTGAAGTTTAATTAGATTAAATAAATTGTTGCAACCTCATCGGATTTCGAATAGCTTAATGCGGTTCTTTAGCAAAGGAAAGCTTCAAAACCATTGTATTTCAACAAGCATGCCAAACTCGCGGCCCAGTTAATATAATGGTATGTGAAAAAAAATTTAGTAAAAATTTTGCAGAATGTTTTCAACGATTTTCAATTAGAAATAATTACCAACAATATGCCTCAAAGTTCGCTAATGTTCAATAGATGGTTCGTATGCAATCATTGTTCTTATTCATGTCAGTTTTATAAAAAATAACAGCAAAATTTAAGTTAATAATTTGTGTGGTCTGTATAAATTTCAAATTATGTTTATTTCAGCATGGTTAACCCTTGAGTTCGTTTGAATATAATTCCAATAGACTAATAAAGAAAATTTAACTCATTGAAATATTTATTATTGAACTGCACCTGTTATAAGATTAGAACTACACCACTGAAGCCAAAAGATGCAAATTTAAGAAAAAGTCTGAGCAATAAATATCAAGGGTTAAAAATAGTTGTTTGACTGTCTGCGGCAGCGACGATAAAACCTACTTATTCTTACTCTGTCAAGAGCTGTTAAATTCGAGGCGGTTTCAGTTTAAGCGTCCCGCTTTCTTCTTCCATAATACCTTTTCGCTTATGGTTCGTTAAGTTCTGCTTGACCCTCCTGATCTCGATTTGTCTATCATTGTGAAACAAAAGGATGAGATAAAGAGGATAGCCGGCAAAGTGTATTTGTGCAATGGAACCGCTGGTCGTCTTTAAAGCCTTCTCTTTTTCGTTCTCTAGTTCTTTTTTTTGTAAAAGGTAGGGGAGTGTCCACAGTACTTTCTGTTGAAGTGAGCCGAAAAACTTACGAGAAGCTTGAAAATGAAACTTCACGGAGAATTTTCGTATTTGCATAAGAAATAAAAATGTTGCTTGAGAAGAGGAAAGAATCGAGGGATAAAAAGAGGAGTAAATAAAAAAAAAAAGGGGGGGGGAAGTGGACTAGAATAAAATGGTTAGGGAAAAACCTTCACATCTTTTTTTCCGAAATAAGTGAAGCTTTAATATTAAGTAGGATGTTAGCCTGAATTTTAAGCAGTAGGTAGTTTATTTTTTTCTTATAACGTTTGTTGTAAAAGAAACGATATAATGTTGGAGTAAGAAAAAAGGAATTAAATATCCTAAATTCGGTTGTTCCTGAGATAATGCACAACACTCTTGAGTTGTTAAAAATCTGAAACAGGGCGAACTATTCTGACATACCAAATCATTAAAGTTAACGACAAATTTTAAGAAAAATACCGTTATTATTGATTATTTTAAACATATACCATTTTTAGTTAAATAATTTGAGACTACGAGTATTTTAAGCACAAAGCTGCAAATGGAATATATTTTTAATCCTGTTAAATTAAATCTTAGATTATACTGAACAAAATTTTCTTTTAATGATTAAATTCTATTTGTAAAAATTTAAAGAGAAGACAATGATGAAACTCTCAATAGGACTTAAATATAAAACAATTATTACACATAAGAAAGAACAAAAAGGTTTAGAAAATTGCATCTTCCAAAAACGGTTTTTTAAAAATTGATAATAAAAAAAGAGAGAACTATGATAAATTAAATATTCCATTGTCTTTAGAAGAAAAAAAATCTCAGAGGACATCACTTTTACTCGGAGAAAACAACTACTAAATTTAATTGAAATCGTAGTCATTTTCTCTAAGAAGCATTGCACTTAATAATACATTAATGCTTGATATTGTCTTTAAAGCACATTATAAAAAGGGGGAAAGGGGTGGGCTGACCTAATTTGTTCATGAAATAATTGCCTTTTTGGAAAGAGGACTCATTCCTTGAGAAATGAGATTTCCAAATACTCCTCGTTAAGAGTGATTTTAAAATTAAAATATAATCATTTATTAAAATTTGTAAATTTCCCTGCAGGAAAGCAATTTTTTCCACATCACACTGCTCAATTATTTATAATGTGTTATGTAATTTCCCTGATTCAACTTTTCGGAAGAAAAGATCTCGAAAGCTCGAGAAAAAAAAAATTATTATGTTTCCTAACTTATTCAATGACTGAGAATGTATAATATTAATATTTTATATTCTTTTTCTATTTTTCCCTCGCGTATTTAGGTCGTATTTCTAATCAGAAAGTAGGCTAAACGCTCGAGTCCAGGGATGGACGATTGTTTTGGTTTGGGGGTTGGAACCTAGCGTCTGATCGCATCTTTTAAAATGATTGCATTTATTAGTTAACTTAACATTTCAGAAAAGGTATAAATTGTACCATAAAAAAATCAATAAATATAAATTAAATTAAATATTGGCAGTTTTATTCAATTTATTTATTGGCCCACTTCATAACATCTATAGCTGTTATCACATTTAATTTCAGAATCAGTTTAAGGAGACAAATGTACCCTATCACACTTTTTTATAATTTATTTTGAAATCAGGAGTGAGATTGCTTGTTGAGATGCTCATCCCAACCTGCAAGGTAATGTCAAACAGCATCTATATTTTCTCTTGTAGATCTTCAAGCAAGAACAATTTTGCACACAAATATGTGTTGATCCAAATACAGAAAACATTGTCCCAGCAAATTTCATCCTACATGGAAGTTTTTTCAGTAGAGATTTATAAAAGTCAACTAATGTCACAGCATTAAACATTTCTTTTAGTGTGACCTGACAACATGTCAATAAGTTTAATCTGAAGCTCCTTAGGTTCTGTGTCAGTATCAGCAGTGATTGCAGAAGAGAGCGAATTCACCATTCAAGCTTAATTTTCGTAAAGTTTTGAAATCTTCTTGAGACTTCGTCCTCCAAACTTTACAAATGATACCTAATCTTATCAGAAACACATTCAGGCACATTCTGTTTTTCTAATAAAAGGAAATGATAAAAATTACCTTCTCCTACTCCTTCCTGCTTGTCTTGCAAATAAGACCTAGTTTTGTGCCGAATGATTTTACGCTCGGGAAGGAAATCTCAGTTCGAGACGGATTTCTCTGACTGTCTTGGTGGACCGCTATTTGTCCACCCTAAGCTAGTCAATAACAAAAATTAAAATTGTTGCATGAATAATTTCACTAATTTATGTGGAACAGAACTGAGCATTAATTCCTTACTGTCGGATAGCAACTCACATATAATAGACATTTATTACAAGATAAATGGAACGAAGACAATTAATTCGGGGGTGTATTACATATCTCAGGAAGCTTGTTAGTAATTGTTAAAATGATTAACAAATAAAATTTCAGGTTTTTTTTTATTTATATCATTGAAAAACTGAATAAACTATAAATTTCGTGTCACAGTTTTGTTCAATATAAGGTAACTGAATTATGAAATCTGGAAATTTCTTATTAAAATTTCATTCATGTAAATTAATTATTTGAAATATATTAAATTTTTTATATATATTTCTAGATAAGTTCTTTCCAGAAATTTTTTTATTGTTATCACTATTGATATCTTTTTTTTTCTTGGTATTTCATGCCATTTAAAACTTAAACGCTTCACTATTTTTTTACGAACACATACTATACCAATTATTTTGTTTCAAAAACTTTTTTTTTTTTTTGTTGATTCTGCTTGTATGAAAAAAAGGTTTCTACTTTTTACAAAAATGCATTCCTCTTAATCAAAATAATATGCATGAAAAATACAAGTAAATCATGGAATTATTCTTTTAAAAAACAATCATTGAACCAATTCTTTCTTTTTTCATCTGGATTTCATACATGAATATGAAAGGAAGTTTTTGTTGTTCTTTGATGAACATCATTGTAAGCAAGTAAATTGAAGAGTGTTTCATTGCATAATCTTTCATTCAGCCAAATAAACACTATAGATCACCACTTTGCACAAACTTTATTGTAAAAGAAGTAAAATGTTATTTCAATCATGTTGTAGTAATATACATTTCTTTCTTGGAATGCATTTTTATGATGAAATTAACACATACCATTTTATTAATTATAAGTAATGATATAACTTCTTTCATAATGGTTTTATTTAAGCTTAATCTGCATATTAATATGCATAAAGACTGATTTAAAACATAATTTAATTCTTATAAAACAGACTTATTTGAAGTACGAGGGATGTTCCGAAAGTAAATTTCGTCATTTTTTTGAAAGAGCATATGGTACACCAGATGAAACAAGCAACCACCATAATAATCCACACCCTTTGCTGGTTCAAAGAAGAATCAGTGAAAGAGGAATGACGACATGCAGAGCTATGAAGAAAAGAGGGTAGCAGCAGACCAGCGTGCCCGAGACGTGTTTGACAACGTGGTCGGCAGGGGAAGTGGTGCTGTTATCCGATATGAATGGACACGTGGGACTACTTATCCGTGAACGCCTTTAAACCGTGTGTGGTGACCAGGTAATGTGTCCGCAAATGGTTGGACTCTAATGTTGCATGTTCAATGAAAGAAGGCAGAATGTGCACGAAGTTGATGTCCCATCACGTCCACGAGGGAAAATTAAACTACTAGAGTACAGGACACTATGTTAGAGGATAAATGTGCATAACAGTGTCATACATGGAGTCCACACTGCGTATTAGTCGTGTCTCGGTCCATCCAAAATAATGCTAAAGTGAAAAAAGCTGTGCTACAATTCCTTGTATCGCAGGGCACCGATTGTTACCAAGGTGCTTTCTTCAAACTGATTGCACACTGCGACAAATGCCTCAATGTCATTTGCGACTATGTCGAAAAATGGTGCAAGTGCTATGTTGAAATTATTTATGATAACATGGTTTATTTTTTATACAATAAATTTTCCTTCTAAAAAAATGACGAAACTTACTTTCAGAACACTCTTCGTATATAAGAGCTCTAACACTCAAATTAGCGTATATAATTAACTTAATTATTACTAAAAACGATTAAAATGTCTTATAAATTCTTGCTAATTATATTCATTATTTTTGAGTTAAAAGTGGTTCTGTTTTGTAAACCTTTCTTTCGTAAAATTTTTTTCGCTTAAGCTTTTAGCTTTTTTCCCTTTAGTTTGACTTTTTTTTGTCAATTTTTATTAGTCTCGATATTCTGCTTTTTTCCAACAAAAACACCTAATTCAATTCGCCCTTACATTTAAAAAGTATTACACAGATTTCTTGCAATTATTAATAGTTCATTGTTCTTTGTTTTAACCTTTTCGCTCTCAGCATATCACATGCGATACTCTCGTGTTTGCTTTCCTGTGTCCAGCGTATAACATTTGATAAGCTCCGTGAGTGTCTTCTACGGCCCAATGTATCAATAGAGATACGCTTCTTGAGAACGTTTTATTTGATTTTTTTAATGTTACTATATGGTGTTGCAATACCGCGAAATCTATATAGATAGGTTATTTGGTGTGTTGATCTTGGTGATATAGGCCTGGATTTCACTTCTGGCTAAAAGCACGTGTTGCGGCGCGGCTCTTTAAATGTAATGACATAACTTAAATGGTGCACTTGCTTTCAGTTTGCTTTTTTCTTTCTTTCTTGCTTCTTAGAAGCTCGAAGGAGAATTTATAGCCCTTTATGGGGGTTATGGCTTTTGGTAGCAGACGCTCTCAGCTATTCGTTTCATTCGGTCGGTTTTTATTTGTAGCGACAGTCATGACGAATAGAAAGTATTTATCTGATACTGATATTTGCGAAATAATGAATGAATCTGACAGTAATGTCAGAGAAAATAATCCAAATCTGCACATAGACATTAAAGTAAAAAAAAAAAAAGGACGAAGAAGATGCGCCTTTTGCTCAAAATTTTGCGTGTATCCATGTATTGGTACATCATTACACCATGAAATTTATGTAACAAATGTAAAATATTTTATATTTTCTTAAAAGATAGGATTTTTATGTAATTATTTTATGTATAAAACATACAATTTTCGATTAAATCTTTTTTTTCTTTCGTATATATTAAGTTTAATGAATTTTAAGTAATACATGTAAATACCAAAATATTTTAATGAATAGCCGATTTTAGAGGAATTTTTTTCATGAATTAGGCTTAATATCTAAAATCGTCTGAGCACAGCGTGACCCTCGGCGGTAAGAAGCCGCGGGCCCAGAGAAGCACTTCTTTTTTCTCCCTCCGGTAGCGAAAGGGTTAAAACATTAAATTTATTTAACACGGAAGGAATCAATTTTAATGAATCTTGTGTTGTCATTACTTATATTGCTAGAGAAAAAAAAAGTTTAAACGTGACTGAATGATTTTAAGCTACATCATTATAAAAACCAAAAAAATGAAAAAATAAAAGGTTTTTAGGGAGTATTTGTGAATTTACTTGATTGATTCTCTCAGAAATGTATAAATTTGTGCAAAGATTCCATCTTCATTTAGCAATGGAATAAATGTACAACTTTTTGAAAGAAACGGAACATAGGAATATAATTAAGGAATATTATATAAACTGTAAAAACAATAAAATCTAAACTTTTACAATCTATATTTGGCTAACAACGATTCAACGAATCACGGAAATAATGTAATAAAAAGAACAGTGAACCTTACAAGGTTACTAAGGCTATGCAAAGTTCATAATACGTGTATTAATCTTGAAATTTCATGTCCAGAATGAGGGGTATGCCATTAAAATAATAATATTGTTATAAAAATATGAAATAAAAGTTACTAAGAGTGTAATGTTATAAAATCTTTGTGTTAATTCTTTTTTAACATATTTTGAGAAGAAACATTTTCTTAAATAATATCTCGTTATTCAAAGGAAATCAATGCAGGAACTTATTCAAATGAAAACTATCATAGTAAAATTTACAGGTAATATAATTACTCAGAATTGAGGAATTCTAAAATTGAAATTTTTTTTATTTATGTCACTAACTATAAAGGAAACCATTTTAAAGAATAAACTTCTAGTTAAATATTCTTAATATTTGGAATAATTTATTTTTATATTTAATTTTATTGTACTGATTCTTTAAAATGCTATTATAAATCAAAATCTGAAAAAGTTAATGCTACTCAAAGATCATCAGAGCTACATATAACTGTGTAGACAAAATCTTTAAAACCAGAGCTAGAGTTCTTTTGAACCAAGTAATACAACACATCTAACATACTTAAAATTATGTTTATGAAAAATAAACTAATGTTTTTGGAAATGAAATTAATTTTTTTGCAATTTAAATTCAGTCATGTATGAAATCATTAAAGTACATTTACGAATTAATATCTTACTTTTTTACTTAGTCTTTTCTAGTTTATGTAATTTTAGAACTATTTTATCTTTTTTTAAGTTTAATTTTAGAGGATTTTTAAACTTATGATTTAGGCAAGTTAATACTTTTATACTTCAGTTTTTTAATTCTGTTTTTAGAATTTTAAATATTTTGTTTTTAGACCAATGTTTTTAACAATTTTATTTCTCAGAACAAGTTTATTTTTAAGAGAAAGTAAGCTTTAATAAGCTTAAGTTATTATCAGAGCAAGTTTCTTTATTGCAATTTTTTTTTTCAAATCTATTTCCAGGGGAATTTTAATTCTTAAATTATTTTCTTAGAAATATAATTATTTATTTATTTTAAAGTCATTTAAATTTCTTAAAATTTATTTTCAGATAATTTTGATTTTCTATTTATATATTTTTCTGAATAAGTTTTTTTTTATTTTTTGTTTTCTGATAAATGGGTAGTCATAAAATAAGATTAAAATAGATTTCGTTGACTTGGAATTCTTACAACATTTGAAAAGAACAAATTTAATTAGAATTCAATGTTTTAATAGCTACATTTAGAATATTTTTAGGGTAATTCAGTTTACTCTGTTTAAATTTTAAAATATTATTAACAATAAGAAATTTTCAAAAAATCGTTAATTTTTCAACGAATAGTTTTAATTACCTCTGGTATAATTTTTGAATGTATTTTTAATTAACACCGATTTTAAAAATTGTTACATAGAATTCATGAAGCAAGCTTGTAAAAAAGAGCTTTAACTGTAAAAAATTGCTGTTTTAAATGATGAACTAAGAAATAAATAGCATATTTGCTGGTCTTACGATTTCGAGACAAATACAAAAGTTGTATCTTTAAAGGAGCAGAAATACTTTAAATACATATAAACATAATATTCAAGACTTCTCGAAGTAAACAATGGCTGTAAGACAACAGATATTTTCAACTCAGGTCACCACAGAGACCCAATTCTTTGTCCTCATCTTCAACAGCAACGATCCTTATCACTGCTAAAGATTCCGAATCAATAACATTCTAAAAAAGCTGTCCTTCCCAAGTGCTTCCTGGTTAACCAGCCATTCCACCCAATTTATTAGAGACACTGAATAATCCTAATGACTGTCTTTTGATTGACGTTTTCCACGAACACCTCTCAGATTTAAGAGATAAGAGGTTAGGTAAAAGTTTTCCCTTCCCATTGAGTTAATTATAAATTATGAGTTTCAATTTCCGAGTGTTATGCTGGAAAGAACCATGGAACAGGATGTCAAAGATAAAAGTTCTTAGATCAGAGGACGTGGGGATTTTTTTACAGAAGATAACTTTTTCACGAACGTGATTGGTTTATTGACAGGTTATCTTGTTCTAAATCTTTCTTTAGATTATGTGAACAATATATACTTGTTTAAAATTTAAATTAATCTGTTGCTGAAATACTTTAGTTAAAAAAATGGCACTTTTCGATAAAAAAAAAGTTCTATCTTAGTATTATCAATAATTTGTTTTTTTTTAAATTTCTTTTATTAAACGTGTTTCTTTTATTAGAAGATGTTATACTTTTCGGATTATAGAATAGGACATTTATGTGAAAAGCAGAAATATTTAAATTAAAGAAAAATCATTAATCCTCAAAAAAATAAATATATTTGTGGTTACATATTATGTTTCATGTAATACTTCAGATTTAATGTCCAATAATAATAATTTGTGACATACGTTTTGTAATAACTTTTTAGAATGTATAAAATTACCTTTCTGCAAAAATTCCTATTTTATTAGTTCAATAATAATGTTGATATTACTGATATTTATAAAAGACATACTTTGATCATCAGTTTTTTTTTTTTTTTTAAATTAAGAACTGTCGTATTAGCCCGAATGTAACGCAAAACTGAATTTATAGAAAAATGATGAATTTAATGCGATCACTCATTTTACCTAAAAGAATTCAGATAAAATATAATTTAGTCAGATAAGCCTTATTTAAAATATAATTAATATAAAACAGGTTACATTCATGACAATTAAATTAAGTAACGTAAAACAAATTAGTTAATATTAAGAAAATAACAAGAAAAGTTGTTACATTCCATTATCTAAACCTCGAATTAAGCGAGGGTCAATATTTTAACGGGAAATGATTAGTTAAAAAGTATCGCGTTATATTCCGGCTGATATGATAATTAAAATGAATTGAAATGCAGGAGAATTTTCCTTCTCACTGAAAATTCTATATTATTAAAAAGCTCCTGAAATATTTATAAGCTCTTCGGCAAAACGCTGTTAAAATAAATGTAAAAATTAATTGATTAAAAAAGGCATTGTTCACAATAATATTTTCAAAAATTTAGCGTAAAGTACTGAAAAATATTGAATTATTTAGAATAATTAGTTTATATAATATAGATTTTCTTTTTTGAGCTGAATTAATTTATTAGTCTAAATCATACAAAGTTTTAAGAATGGGAAGCAAATTCAACTTTCCTACTCATGTATGCCATTCTAGGTTTGCAT
Source organism: Nephila pilipes (assembly GCA_019974015.1). NCBI lineage: Eukaryota > Metazoa > Arthropoda > Arachnida > Araneae > Nephilidae > Nephila > Nephila pilipes. The sequence goes on from BMAW01061153.1 coordinate 488,587, forward strand.
TGGGATAGAAATAATATATTTCTGTGGTTTAACATCCCATCAATTTTCTATACTTGAGGAACATTTATATTGTAATTGTAGTTTTAATTATAAACTTAAAAATTCATACAGATATTTATATTTACTTTTAATGAATTAATAAAAGAATATGGCTCTAAAACTAAAAATACTAAATGATATAGCAATAAATTCAACATGTTCAACGAACAACTCATAAATCATGAAATATAATTTCTGAAAATCATTTTGCTAATTGCGTAAAATTTATTTTATTTCGGTTAAACGATGCATAAAATACCAACAAGACTTTTGTAAGATCATTTATAATTTTTTAGGTAATCGGAAAGATTTTCAAAACACAAAATTTAGTAGGTATATTAACATGATAAGTAAGGAGAGAAACAGTTTAAACTTTATTTAAAATTTTCATAATTAATAAGCAAATGAGCTTCATCTATTTGCAGTTCCTGAATATAAATAGAATAACGTGCAAGCGTAACATTGTACATATATTATGAAATCTTTTCAAATATTTTCATACAAAATAAACTGATTATTAAAAATGAAGGGAGTTTCTTAAAAAATTCTTGGTAAACCCAACAGTAGAGTTCAGCATCAAGCCTAATATAAACAATTTTTGTGTGGGTATTTTAGTTTAGTTTTATTTTAGTTTTTATTAACGTCGTACTAGAAGCATCACGAGGACTATTGGTGACGGACCTCGTAATTTTGAACCACGGTCAAGTAACGAGGACGACACCTGAGCTGGCACCCCCCTCTCCTAACATCCACACCACGCCAACGGGAGGACTTTGGGCCCCGAACAGATTCAACGTGCATCAGCCCCGGCTATAAGAAGGGTCTTTGGCAGTCAAGGTGTGGGTATTTTAACCATAGCATATAAACAGATACAATGAGTTATTATAAGTTTAACAATTCACAATTTATTCAAGAACGCAATGAAGTTAAATATTTTCGGAATAATATATTTTAGTACCAAGCATATTTCAGGCTTATTAAATTTTTATCTATTTATCTTTAAAAATATTGTTTCTTTTGAGAAAGGAGATAATAATAGATGGATGATAGCTTATGTCAGGGAAATGACTAAAGATTTATTACGGCTAGATTTCTCTAGAAGCATAATTTATATTATTCTCAGCCGTAATTAGATTCGATTAATGTTTTGACAAATGTTGAGGAAGAAAATAGTTGTAGTATGCAGTGAAAGTTTCTGTTCTGTTGAAAAAGTTACCTATCACAATAAAGAAAAAAAGAACAGAATGTGTGAAATTAAATGACTTTTAAGTTGAAAATTGAAACAATCATCATTACTATTATTACAAGCCTCCTCCTTCCCTGCATGTCAAAGTGGCTGCGGCAGCCTAGTGGTCATGGTCGCGGACTCTCGGTCGGTGGTTTTTGTCGAGTCATGGTTTCGAGTCTTGATGTCACTAAAGACCCACAGTGTAGCAGCACGTTAAATCTGTCAAGGCTCAAAACCACCCCTATCCCGATGACGTGGTGTGAAATCCAGGACAGAGAAGTACCAGATCAGCTGTCGTCCTCGTCACTTGACCTAGCCTCAAAATTTCGAGATCCGTCACCAATAGCAGTGCCTATTTGCTTCTAGTTCGGCGTTAACAAAAAAAAAAGTCAATCAATACTTGCATGCCGATTCTTATTTTTGTTGAATAACTTATTCTAAAATGAAAAATTGCTACATTTTCTTGCACCATATATGATGTAATATATTATATATTTCATATATAATATTGTTTTAATATTCATTATAATATTACATTGATATTTTAAAATCTTTAATCAGTCGTAATATTGTATTCTTATTTTAATTCAAAACAATAGAGTACATTAAGTGCCTGATTGAATATAATACATTGGTGGCCATTCGAAATGTAATACCGCGACAGAAGCAGCCGAATCGCGTGAAATTTTCTCCATGCATGTACCGCGATAGAATATGCCAATAGATAGCATTTCAATTCAGACGCATATCACGAGCACATTATTAACAAGAGCTATACTAAAAGAGAACAGGGTGAAATTTTTAAGAAGCTTGGAATTGTTTTTTCGGGCAGTTGACTTAGATTAGCAGTTTCAGTAAATTTCAAAGTAGGAAAAGAGCGTTATTCGAGCACATATTCGAGTTTTATCGAAGACGATTTTTTTGCTTGGTTTTATTAATATCGCATTAGAAACCGCACGAAGGCTATTGGCGATGGACGTCGTAATTTTGAACCTTGATCAAGGGACGAGGATGACACTTGAGCCGACACCTCCCACTCCTAACTTTCATCACAAGTGAGTGAGAGGATTTTGGACCCCGACAGATTTAACGTACATCAGCCTCGGCTTCACGGCTATTCTTTAGTGGTATCAAGGCTCGAACCCGCAACTCGACGAAAACCGCCGTCCGCGAGTTCGTGACCGTGACCACTAGGCTATTGCGAGCCTAAAGTGAATGCGAATTATCCTTCCGAAAAATCGGTGATTGTGTCTGACGTAACCAAGCAATTGAGACGCGGATCTGTAATCGAAGGATGCAGAAAGCAAACCACTCACCGAAGCCACCTGCCTCGTCGAAACAGTACACGTGTTGACAGGCATATCTTAAGCTTGGAAGTGTTGGATCACTCTGCCACATTAAGAATTATATCGCAACATATACACAATGATCTCTATACAACATCGGCTGTTGGATAGTGATTGAAGTCTACACTTACCATTCGACGTCGTTTGCAGAATAGAGGAATATTCGCAAGATGTTTGTTGTTGTGATAATCTTTGTCTCAAAACCACAGGTTCTGCGATGGTGGAATACCTGAGAGGAGTAGATTACCGAGTGTCACGGCGATGTTTTTACAGACGAATTACGCTTCTGCTTTTTCCTGCAATACTGCTATCGTTGGATTAGAGCCTGGAGATATTGTTTGGAGACATTGTCTAATTGTTGCCTTACGCATCGTCATACTAATTTATAGAGGGTATATGGTTTGAGATGATATCGGATTCTACTTCAGCCTCCTTTAGAACGCATTGTCGGTCCAATGACCATCCGGCGCTATATCTTTGATGTTTTGGAGCCTATTTTCCTCCCTAACCTTCAGAGCTTTACTACAACCACCTACAAGACAAAGCACGCAAATGCCACGCAAGGTTCACAACTTATTCGTACACCAGATTGCATTGATGCCTTGACCTCCTTATTCTCCCTATCTATCACCTATCAGATACACTTGGTCTATGATTGGAAAACAAATGGCTTAGCATACACCACCCGCTGTTTCGCCAAATAAACTCTGGCAACATGTGGCGGCAACATAAACAACTATATCCTAAAAAGACATCCTAATCCGGTTTCGTTCAATGCCGAGATTTATTGCAGTGGTTATTGATAGCCGTCGCGGCAACTCTCAATACAGATTTGATCATCTTCCTAACTTTACAGAAAGCTATATTTTCCGTCATTTCACTTTTGAATGATGTATTAAATGTCTAGTAAATCGAGCCAAGCACTACAGTAATCTGACTCGAGAGTGTGCATGCGTGAACGGCATGTGGCGTAGTGGTCGGTACGAGAGTAGATTTCGCTCTATCAGACGTCTGTGAATGGTCATGGTGAACAATCGTGTGTGGGTCGCACGTCTGATGGTTGATAACAATGAATCAGGCGCTGTGACAGCAGATCTCACAATCACTCTGCTCTTCCGATCTGCTGTGGCCCTAGGTCGACCGCTACCACCATGGCACCGAAATCTGCCATTGTCCACCCATTCTTGCCAGCATCTTCTAATCGCCGCATTGCTTCGACCCATATGACGAGCGATTTTCCGATTTTCCCAACCAACCTTTTTCAATCCAATGATACGACCTCTTTCAAACTCTGACAGTTGCTCGCAATGAGCTCGAATCCTACGGCGAGGCATTTTTTAGTCGTTAGGTATAAAAAATCGTAATGCAACAGAAAATTTGACCATCAGCTTCTTATAAACGCTGATGCTGATGCGATGTAGCTCCCGCTATTCAATCATTGGACACCAAATTTTAATAATTTGCATGTTCGGTCCATATGTCTGTGCATATGAAATTTCATTACAATCGGGCAACTCTCACTTGGTGCCTCGGTTTTTTTTTTTTTTTTTGTCATAGAGTTCAATATTGTTATAGAGTTTTTATTTTATTTGTTGTTCAACAGAAGAACCAACAAAACTTATACTTTTGCACTCTATAACAAAAATAAATAAACGACGCAATTCGTTTTTCTCTGAATGAAATATATTTCGTTCTTCGTCTCTCATTTTTAAAACTTAACTGTCGCTTTTTAATTTGAACTGTTCATATAAAAAATAATGTACTTATAGAATAATTGCAAATTGTAAAGAGGCGGTATAGCAAATGAATATGCATGCTATCAACATACGAATATATATTATCTCTCTCAAAATATGTCCAAGCTTCAGACATGCTCGAAGACATTAGCGAAAACAACATAATGTCTTAAAGTTGTCTATGTGTATGAAAATAACTTCTTTTTTCCTAAGAGACTGATTTTATTACATGTTTGAACTCAAAATTTATAGAACTTACTAAATATCATAACTAAAAACGTTTTTAGACATAGATGGAAGGAACTAACATAGAACATGTTCAATCCTATCAGAAATTGAATTCATTGACAGATTTTGAACAGTAAATTAAAGAAATGAAAAGAATGTAAAATATCGGCTATTAGTAGAACTATAAAAACTGTTTGATGTGTTTGTTTTCCGAAGCAGGCCAAAAAAAAAAAAGGAAGTTAAGTGGAGTGAAGACGGTTTGAGGACCTTGACACAAAAATGGAGGATCTCAGTTTTTTAAAAACCCATATAGTTTGGTCCTATTTTCAGTCACATTTAATTTATTTCTAATTACAAATAAATTAGGACAAGATATCAGTCAGTAATTCAAAAAATGAGTCAAAAGTCTACCAAGAATTTTAAAAAGAATTTTTTCTCTTAATGTTTTAGATGATTACTGAAGATTTACGAGTATGTCAGTGCACAGAGTAGGAAAGAATAAAACTCGTTCCTAAAAGGCAATAATGTAAAGGTATTTTTAAAAGAATCAGAAAACTTTTTTTAAAAAGAATTACAATTTCTTTTAAAGCTAAGGAAATTAGGCTGCATATTAGAGCATCGTCACTGACAGAACTAAATCATTCTTCAGAAATATGCAATTTTGTGAGAATAGCAATACAAACGCATTTTTATTTTTTTATTTTTGAGCCATGGTGTATTTAAATTCAAATCTAATTTACATATTTAATATATTTAATGCACAACTTGTTTATTTTAATTTCTTCTTATTATTATAGAAATGAAGAATGGAGAATCGAAAGAAAAAAAAAATCGTATTCTGTAATCACCCACTGATCTTTCAAAAGTAATAATTATATTTATTTAAGCTAGAAAAGGAAAAACTTTAGATTTCTGTGCTTTAAAGTCTTTAAAATATTATTTTAAAATTTATTAAAGATAATAAAAATTTATTATAAAATAGTTGAGCGTGTTATATTTTACATTAAGCGTATTTTTTTTGTCCTAGAAAGCTTATGATTTATTAAATAGCTGTTACTGTAAAATTACTTTTTAATTAACGATGTCCTTTCTGAGACAAAAAGAATGCTTTCCAGGTAATATTTAATTTACTTCGTTTAAAATTCGCTTAAAATCTTATATTCATCAGACCATTAATTTTTGTTTTTTAAAGCAATGCTTTCCGTGAAATATTTAATTTACTTCTTCAAAGTTCACTTAAAATCTTATATTCATAAAACCATTAATTTGTTTTTGGAATATTAGACGCTTTAGAATTTGATATTATTTTGAGCAAATTTTTTTAAGTGTTAAAATTAAAGTTGGATTCGAAATAGTAGTAATTATTCTAATAAGGCTGCCTTCAAATGCAACAAAAAATATCCGTTTTAAAAACGTTAATATTGTTTTAATATTTGTTCATTTGATTTAGATAAATAAATTTTTCTCTCTTTCCTTGGCTAATTGAATATCTATAAAAATATTCTAAACTATGTTAACGATGTTAAAAGTTCAAGGTTCTGTATGTATGATTATTATTACAATAATTTGAAACACACACACACACACTCATATATATATATATATATATATATATATATATATATATAAGAAACAAAAATAAGTGACCGACTTGCCAAGTTATTTACTAATTGGCATATATGATAGGACTTTTCAAAAAAAGTAGAACGTAGAAAGATTTATGAAAAATTTAAAAAAAAAACAATCTAAGGTTAAAGGTTGTTTACCAATAAAACTGTTATACTTCTTTAAAATTCAAGTAAGAAATTGTTAAGAAAATTGAAGGTAATGAGAAACTAATTTTTTTAAAAAATTTCAATTCGCATAATGATATTAAGAACTTTTACAAACAGTTTCAAAGTACGGTAATTTCGATTCCACTAATGACCCGTGGTGCAATGAGGTTGGTGCATGTTTAACCTTTTAGAACTCGAAGTCCTCTCGATAACATGGCGTTGATATGAAGAAGGAAGTGCCAGCTATTTATGAAGCATATTAGTTATGCTGAGAGAAATTTTGAGTAAAATAGAAACAGAGAAACAGAAAAATTCAATTAACAAACACAAAAAGTGATTGTTTATAAACATCGTACTGAGATGCAACACAAGGGCTATTGGTGATGGACCTTGTAACTTTGAGCCTCGATCAAGGGAAGAGAACGATACTTGAGCTGGCACCACACTCTTTTAACTTCCACAACTCGCCAACTATAGTACTTGGAATTTCGACCAAATTTAACGTGCATCAGCCCTGCTACATGGCAGTCTTTTGTGACACAATGGCTAGAAACCCCGATTTGACAAATACAACGCCAGTCTCAATTCCGCAACCGTGATCACTAGGCTACTGAAGCCACAATTAAACAATAAGTCATATAGTTAGCATATAAAATTCAAATGTGAAGTATAATAATATTATTTAAAGGACTTACGCATATATTTGAAAAAACTTTACAGTTATTTTTTCAAAATAGCTCTCTGATTCTAATTTAACTAAAAGTTGCACGTAATAATGTTTCTCAAATAAACTTGTAATAATTATTATTTTAAACAGACAAATTGCTGCGCATTTCTAAACAGAATTTGTAAACAACTTTTTGAATCAAAGAGATGTTCTAGGCTTTGTGTATTTGTGGATTAACTATTTAATCCAAAGATAAAATATTGCCTCGCAATAGTTCAAGGGTCATTTTGCGAAAAGCTCAATTTTTTTTTCTGAAACACTGTATCATTTTTAAGTTTTTGCATCATTTATATTCAAATTTCATCGTTCTGGGTAAAATATCTAATTTTGTTACAATTTAAATTACACAAATATATCCTTTTCTTTATCGAGGGGTTTATAAAACAGGTATACAATACTATTATCAATATTATAGGATTTTAAAAAAAAAACTTTACTTTTCATGTTCGAAGTTTGATTTTACGAAAAACTAAGCTAACATAAAATCAAGAATTTTGAAATTCTAATGTCTATTTTCATTACTTCTATGGTTTATATTTATATAGAAGAAGCAACCTAGAGAAATTAAGAGAAAAGACATGTGCTGAGGATAATAAAAACACATGATTTTTTTAAAAATGGGACGTCTCTTATTTTTTCTTCGGTTGTTTGTCATAATCAAAAATCATTTGTATAGAAACCAGTAAGGATAAACCTTTTAACTTATTAAATGAAAGCCCAAAAAGTTTAAGAGTGAATCATCGATATTAAACTATCTTAGTATGTTTAGATTCAATATTTATAATCATTTTTTTTGTTTATATATATATATATATATATATCTGTGTGTGTGTGTATGATATCATGATGCGGTGGACGCAGCTGAATTTACGCCTACTCGTTTCTGTGGTTAAATCAGAATAGAAAGAAATTTTCCCTGTTTGGAAGTTAAATACAAGGATTTCCTCATATCACGTGGTATTAGGTATAGGGATCTTTAGGTATTTAAACTTACAGACAGGATATCTCTGAGCGATCACCAGTTTGTGGGTGTACATCTGCTTAAATACTTCCTAATTTTCCTTAAAACCTAAAAACAGTACTAATAAAGTTCTGGAAATTTTTAAAAATCTTACCCAAACTTATTCAAATCGTTGAATTAGTTCGGAGTTCTGATCAGCTGGAGGATTTTGTTATTTTATTGATTTCAGCATTCCGATCATCTGCTTCAAATATTTTTCTAAGCGACGAACTCTTGCTACTCTAGTTTTCTTCTGGTGGAACTATAATTTAAAATTTTTCTAATACCCTTAAAAAGAGATTTATATATTTAGTTAAAAATAATTTTCCACCTGGAGAAATCGATGACTTACAATTTTACAATATCAAAAATCAAAATCTTTATATAAAAACAAAATTCTTGAGGCTAAACACGAGCCTTGGAAGCACTTCTACACTACCAATATTGAAAATTTTGGCCTGAAGTTCTGGGTTGCTTTCGGCTAGTTCTTAAGCTCTGGGTCTTTTGAGGTCGTAATTCCTGTTTCATCCGATAACTCTCCAGAGCAGAAATATGAATTTTAATGTGTTCTTTTTTCTTAAAGTCAAATGAAACTTTTGATTTGGAGTTTGAAGAATCTATGCCTGCTCTGGGAGTGTCCACCAAATAGATATCCTTGGAATTAAAAAATCTATGTGGTGGGAAGGCTTTCGGCTTTGATTCTTTGGATTATGGAATTTGGAAACATATTTCTTATAATTTTCCTAATCTTTTAGAGAAATTTATTATTTTTTTTATAATTCTCTTATTTACTAAATAATTTTAAAGGATGCTAAATAGAAACTTCACCTTGAACCTAGTAAGAACCCATAATCCATTAAATAGTATAGACTAATTTGTTGGTTGATAACCTTAGGAAAAATGGTTGAGCGTCTTTTTGTGAACAGATTATATTTCTAGATTCCACGAAACAATATTTTTCATCCACTTAAATTTTTGAATGAAATTTTGCCTGTGATGATGCAATTTTCCATTTGGTTTCGCATATCAAATACAAAAAGATTTACAGAAGATATTGCTGGCTCTAGAAATCTTCCTTTTCCAATCTGTTTTCAAAAGTTTATTTATTCTTACTGAATAAATCGACATATTATTTTTTTTCTAATTATAATTTTGCGATAAAACATCTAATTATTCAAGGCTTTCCACAAGGTTTGGTGCTTGCACCCGCTCTGTGTAGAATTTATATTTTAATTCTATTTTGGATATTAATTGTGAAATTTTTTTAAATCAAGCTTTTGTGGATGTCTGACAGATATTTCATCCAGAAATTCCAAAACAAATCTAAATCATCATTCTAAATTTTAATTAGTCTTATTGCTGAATATTTGGTACGGCTAAGGTTAGAGATCTCGATTGAAAAAACCACCTCGGTTGAATTTAGATACCCATCAATCCGTAACAAGGGAGTTCATAATGTCAGCGTCGTCAATCGAAACCCAATTTTCAAACAAACCAATTTCTATATTAAAATTTATAAATTTTATAAATATTTAAGTGTTTTGATTGACTATTGGCTCTCCTAGAACCCCAACTAAATTACCATTATCTTTAAAAAATGTAGTCTCTAATTAAATTTTAATTGGATTTTATTCGGGCTAATTTCAACTTCAAAAATGTTAAATTATGGTATTACTTATCTGTAGTCGAACCCATAACAGCCTATGGTGCGGGAATCTGGGGTGGTACTCTAACCTCTTCTCAAATAACCAAATTAAATTTCTTTCTGAGAATTTACCTTTTTAAAAATTCACCAAGGCCTATTAAGGACGTCTCCAACTATTTCTTCGCAAGTAATTGTCGGGATTCCCTCTATTCACCTTACCATAAAATTTCGTTTTCTTTATTATCAAATTTGGAAGCAACATAATTCAAGCATTTTTCACTTTATTAATAATATGCTATTCATCTCAAATATTTTACAGAAAGCTGCTCGTCCTGAAAAACAAAACAGTTTGTTTTCCTTTTTCTGAGCAGATTTTTGGGCGCCTCCGAGTGGGAAATATATATCGATGGATCAAGGATTGGGCCCGAAATTGGATTCGCTAGATGTGCATTCCACCTAATAGTGTTAGAGGTGTCCTAAATAGTGTTTAAATGTTGAAAATAAATTCTTATAATTCAGTTTTCAAGCCGAAGCTTTCGGCAATCGGATTTGCCGTATCATGGGACTTCTCTCATAATATCCCAGTTTCGATTTACACTGATAGTTTATAATCAATATTGCTACTGCAGAGTACCAGAAATAAATCAGCCTTTATTAATATCATTAGAGAAAACTTAGCAACTTAGAAGTATTTTGATTCTTACAGCTTATACTAGGTTCGGGCCCACGCCAGAGATTATTACAATGATATAACAGGTTCATTTGTAAAACACGCTGACACTAATGGTAAAGGAATGAACGTTCCTTCCCCTCAGTCTTACATAGTTTTTAAAAATAAGCTTCTCTCTTTCTTTCTGTCTGTCTGTGTGTGTCCTGTCTCTGTCTAACTGGCAGTTCAGGTGGTCAACTTGTAACACCGGTATTCGGGTTTTGTCCTATATTCCGAGACCAAATTTGAATTCAGGTTTTATTACTCACTTCTTAACTGATCATGGTCCCTTCATTTGTGATTTAAATCGTTTTGATACGAAAAGCACAAATTTATGTTTCTGTTGCTCTGCTGGAGATGCTGAATACGACATTTACTCTTACCCTTTTACCAAAAGTTTTCATTTAAGCTATTGTCGCCAATAGCCCTCGTGTTGCTTCTAGTGCAAAGTTAATAAAATTAAGCCAAACCAAATCATACAAACTATCCTATTGCTGAAGCGAAACTTATATGGCTGAAGTCCGTGTGTGAAAACCTTAATTTCAATTTCAAGCTTAAATCTTGTATTCTTACGGCTCGTAAAGTTACCAAACAAATTTCATATCTGTGTAAATATTTAATTACCTTTTTTAATATTTCAATTTTCATTAATGTGTGCTTATAATTATATACCTTGTACATATTTTTGTCTAACACTTTATTTTTAGTTCACGAGTTTGAGGAAGCCTTTTCTATCGCGTCATTTTTCCAACAATACGTAGCCTGTTATACGTCTTATTTCTGCAAGAAAAAATCATACTCTTAATTTTTTTTATTTTTGTCATGTATATTTCTTTCTCTGAAACACACATTATAAGCTTTTATTTACTTCCAAATTTCGAATTTATGTAATATCTTATATTCTTTTGTCAATAAATACCGAATGCGGGGATGTGATTGCCTCCCGGTAGGTCAGTTCGTAGCTCTAAGCCCCTTAGGTGAGCTCGGTCCCCTTGGACATTCTATCAATACTCCTCGTGTTGCATCTCATAGCGATGTTAATAAGCAGTCACACTTGTAAGGGTTAGTGTAGGATAGCTCTTTTTTTATTTAACAAAAACAATATTTCATTTTAAAAATTATTTTTTAAATGTAATAAGGTATATCGATGTGGAAAAATTGGAGCACATAATTATCCTCAGAACTTTATTAATTCACTTAATTGTGAATATATAGGCAAATTACATTCAGTCAAATCGAATAATACATCAGCATGATAACTTGGAGAGAGAGAGAGAGAGAGAGAGAGAGAGAGAATTGCAAAATACCAATATTTTCTTAAATTTCACATTAAATACTTTCACTAGAGATTATATTGTCCGCGGTAAACGAGTGCAGCGAACTCATTGTCTTAGTCGAGTCGTTGGCTCGAGTCCTGATGCCACTAAAGACCATTCGTGGAGCGGAGCTGATGCCCTTTAAGTCTACTGAAGATTATCTCTCAGGTTCTTTAGGTACGTAGTGGCCGCGGTAGCCTAGTGGTCAAGGCTTCAGTTTCGTGGCCGGCGGTTTTTGTTCAGTCGCGAGTTCGATCCTTGGCTGCCAAAGACCCGCCGTTTATCCGGTGCAGATGCACGTTAAATCTGTCGGGGTCCAAAGTACTCCCTTTGGTGTGGTGTGGATGTTAGAAGAGGGGGGGAAGCCCGCTCAGGTGTCGTCCTCGTGACTTGACCGTGGTTCAAAATTACGAGGTCCGTCGTCAATAACCCTCGTGTTGCTTCTAGTGTCACGTTAATTAAAACTTAACTATAACTAAATCTTTAGGTACGTATAAGAACCATGACCCTGGAGCACCTCAATGAACTTTTTCTTTCCAATGGGTTACTATGTGCTGGGAAGTCCCCCCTCCCCCGGAATACTCTAGCGAATATTTTCTATTTTTGGCTCTCTTTTTAGTCATCAACTTTTGATCTTTATTTTCACTTTTTCAAATGTCGAGATTACAGTTATATCTTGCTTGGACCAGCATAGCAATAACTTTCTCTTGCTCCATTAAGCTGCGTCATCACTCCCTCATACTCTGTTAAAGACTCAACGTCCTCAGCATGGGATGGTGAGGAAATTAGGAGGATATCAAATATATTTTTCTTCTCTTGATTAGAATTCAAAATTATGATATCTGTCACCAAAAGATCTGGTATTACTTCTGAATACAATGCTAATAAGAAATAAATCAGTTCATAAGAACTGATAACAATATAAATTTCAGTATTTATACAGGGCTTCGGTGGCTTAGAGGTCACGTTCTCGAATTCACGGCTAGCATTGTTCCTTCGAATCATGGGTTCGAATATTTTTACAACTAAAGATCAGTCGTGTTGCGGGCCTGATTCACATTAAATCTGTTGTGGCAAATTCGACTGTTGTGGAAGCTTGGAGAAGGAGGAGCCATCACATGTGTTGTCCTCATCACTTGACTGAGGTTAATTCATAGCCTGAGAAGCAATGAATCAGCATTTATTAACGCATAAATCTTTACATAAGAGATATATTTGAACGATTGGTTAAAATATGACTTTGTGGTTGAAGGATGCAGTTTCTAGTTTAATTTTTGCCAAGCCATAAGGTTTGATTTGAATTGTTATCGCACTAGAAACTATGTGGATAATTAGGGATGGTCTTAGTAATTTTCGATTACGGTTAAGCTAGCGGGTCGCAGTAGCCTAGAGGTCATGATCGAGGATTCACGGTAGGCGTTGTTTTCGTTGGGTTGTGGATGCGAGCTCTGATCCCCCTAAAGATCCTCCGTGCAGTTTAATTGATTCATTAGTTTTATTAACGTCGCACTTGAAACAACACGAGGGCTATTGGCAACGGACCTCGTAATTTTGAAAGTTAGTCAAGTGACGAGGACGAAACCTAAGCTGGTAAATCCTTCTCCTAGCTTCCACACCATGCCAAAGATAGAACTTTGAGCTTCGACAGATTTAACATGTATCAGCCCCGGCTATTCGGTGATCTTTAGGAGCACCAAGACATGACTCGACAAAATCCCCCGGCTTCGATTCAATGGCCATGACCACTAGACAACCGCAGCCACCCCGCCGTGTAGCAGGGCTGACGCCAGTTAAATCTGGTGAATATCCAAAGTCTTCCCGTTGGTGTGATGTGAAAATTAAGAGAGGGAAGTACCAGCTCAGGTTTCATCCTGATCACTTGATCAAGGTCCAAAATTATGAGATCCGTCACCAATAACTCTCGCGTTGTTTCTAGTGCTACGCTTATAAAAATCAATCAATCAATCTTAGAATAATATTGTAATGTTTCTAAATTTATTTATGAATATATTTTCTCACCTCTGAAATATACTCAAGATATACCCATAATTCAATATTATTTTGAAAAACTTTTGGAAAAAAACAGTCGCTAGTTAACAAGTGTTCAGAATATTCCTACAAAAGTTGAAATACTTTGATATCTACTGATTCGAAAGCATCTTTTGAAAGGGATAATAGCCTTTGTAGCTCTACATCCCACAACATCCAATAAATCCATATGGAATAATAACTTTTATTGCTTTATATTCCACATAACACCGATAAATCACTCCATACATTTTTTATATCTTAATAAAATTAGTTAATTATAATTTGCCGATAATTTAACGGAACATTCCGAATTGAAATATTCTTAAATGTTTAAAGTGAAGACTATATTAATATAATTGAGACCAAATGAAACTTATACAAGCCGAAATAAAAGAAAGAAGCAACTATGTCTGTATAAAGCATCATGTTCATTAATCATTTGTGTGTCCAGTTAAGCACTTAGAATTGTCCCTATAGTTTGAAGGTCACTTACAGTTTTGAAGAGGCTTAAAAGTAGCCCATTAAGAGGAATGAAATCTGATATCGGAACCAAGGTCTTAACACCTTGTTTTGTTTAGGCTGAGTTTTTTCACATCTTCGACTTAGTCGGCGCCTTCTTAGATTTGCACACTAATGACTAAAAAGGCGCCGCTTCTTAAGTGAACTCTTTCGCTTAAGATTTTGTTGTCAGAGAAGGAAAGAAATTGTAAACGAAAACGACGTAGAACAGTTTTTTATCCTCTATATTTAAGACTTGGTGAGTAAGATTACAGACTCCGAAGTAGGTATAATTCCTTTCAAATCGTGGGTTCGTTTTCTAATTTAGTCAAAAACTATCACGAATGGGATCGACAGCAGGTCAAATCAAACCGGATCTATAATTCACATTACCAAATTCTCCTTGTCATTCCATCCAGAACTCATGAATAGCTTTGTCTCCAATAATCTTCACACATGACTTTTAAGTGCGATGTGAATAAATAATCAATAAACCAACGCTATTTCATTCCAACTTTTTTCTTTTAATGTCTATCAAGCTTTATCTCTTTCACAGATACACGATTCTTTTTGTGTAATTAAAATGTGTGTGGCCAAATGTAATTCAAGATCTCGAATAATTCTTAAAAACACTAATCAACCTTACGCAGTATGAAGTGGATTTAATTTATAAATTAAAGTCTCACTGAATCTTCTCTAGAGTTCCTGGTAACGAACCTCAATTTTGTACTGTGGATAAGCTATGAGAAGGACATTTGAATCTATATTACAACAATCAGAATAGCTTCTTACTCTAAACGACTTACCTTTAGTGGTACCAAAATGTGAGCCCACAATTCTATTTGAACATCGTCTGCCAAAATATTCACCACTAGGCTGCCGTGTCCGGTATATTATGAAAGTTTGAAAATGATGTAACTTCTCAGAGTACGTATTAGCATCTGATTATAGCTTTATATTACAGCAGTTGGTTGGTATTATTAATGTCGCACTAGAAGCAACCTGAAGGCTATTGGTGACGGACATTTGTCGAGTGACGACGATTGTATCTGAGCTGGAACCTCCTTCTCCAAACTTCCACACCACATCTTCCCGCGGATTTTGGAACCTTGACTTGCCTCACTTTTTTTGCAAAGGAATCTTCAATAGCCACTTCTGCTTTGATTTATTGGTTGTTGTATTGATATCATGCATAGCAGCAAACAATTCAGGGTTCCACACTTTTGAACCGTAGTCGAATGACTGAAGCAATTCTTATAGGACACAGAGTTCTTTTGACTTTTACATCGAATCAACGTGAAGACTTTGAACACCTGTTAGATTTCGGTATCACATGCTTTTTTGACTCCGTGAAGGGGAAGAGAGTTAGTAACTTTGGGGTGCCAGCGGCTATTTCAAACGCTGGTCCAGTGGGTCCGAAGAAAAGTTGATCGGTCACTTTTTGTTGCCCCTTTATCAACCAGACTAAAAGAGACGTCTTCCTTGGGCTAGTTATCAAGGTTTTTTTTACTTCAGGCGTTATTGCTGAAGAGAGTCACTGCATACCCCCTCTTAAGAATCATCGTGATGATACGAATAGAAACAATCTGAATGATATTTGTAGAGAAGGTTGCTTTTCTAGCCATTATTGCGATTGGTATAGATCCCTTCCCTGTTGAATTAAGTTTTGTTTGGAACATTTTCCATTTGGCGTCATCGACTGTCTCCAGCTCAGAGGCGGGTCTCGTCGACTCGACCGCTGTAGCCTGTGAATTACTAGTTGTGATTTATGTGCGGTCCTCTTATTTATACATACAGAGGCAAGTGTTTTTCTTCGGAGGCATATGCAACAATAGTTTTTGGCTGTGATACCATCTAGTGCTCATGTCTAGGATCACCCCTTCGGCATTGTGGTGGTTTTCGACTTCGTGGAGGGGGAGAGAGTGGACCTAGGGAGCTAGTAACTTTTAAGATCCCTGGTTCATTGGGTCCGAAGAAAAAATAACCGGTGGCTTTTTTCTACGCTTCTACCAACCAAGCTAAAAGAAATGTCTCCCTTGGGCTAGTTATTAAGGCATTTTTTATCTTCTGGCATTGTTGTTGATGTGAGGCGCTGAAAAATTAAACGTGTGTCTGCGCCATTTACCCGACGGATCTTTAGCGGATTTAGAATCGGGCACGGCGCTTGAGAAAAACGTCGCTGGTGTAGAGAAGGTGACTATAAGAACCAATTTTGCATATTTATTAGAATATACAGTGAAAAACTGCGTAATTCAAAATGAATCATCGATCGTATAATGTTGAGCTGTCACTGAAATTCGAAAGATTCAAGTTTATTTCAGGTATTTTAACGTCTCAATTAAAAATAACATTGAGAGCTATTAGCAACGATCAGCGAAAAGTTGAGCTTTGGTCAATATACGAGGACAACAACTGAACTGATACCTCAATTTCAAAAATTCCACTCCCAAGTCAATGTCAAGACCTAAAACTTTGACAGATTTAAATTGCCTCATCCTTGCTACACGAAGGGTCTTTAGTGAAATCAGGACTCGAGTCTATGACTCGACAGAAAGTTTACTTAAGAAAAATTAACTGATTTTGTTTGAAAACTATCTAAAAATATTGACCTTTTCAATAACATGATATTGAATTGAGGGATGCTATCTAACGTACAATCTATAACAAAAAAAAGTATTAAGAAGGAGTTGTCCTATAGAGACGAAAATTGGCGGATAGAAAATTATTAAAATTTCGGAAATACTGAATGATTTATTTCAAAGTTAAATAGTTACAAAGTAAGGAACTCAAGAAGGGGTTGACCTCCCTCTAGCCTGGATGCAAGCTGCTACACGACATGGCATAAAGTGACAAAGCTCCCTGATGGTCTCCTGCGCTATTTCTTGCCAAATTTGCTCTAATTTTCGGGCTAGGTTATCAACATTTTCTGTTAGATGCAGTCGCCTTCCCATCAATCCCAGACATGCTCGATTGGAGAGAGCCTGGAAGTGTTTTTTCGCTGTTTTGACAAGCTGTAAGACAGTTCATAGCAATACGAGCCGTATGGGGTCTGGCATTATCTTGCTGAAAAATAAGGCCAGGGTACTGCAAAAGGAACGGTACCAAAACAGGTCTCAGAATGTCGTCGACGTACCGCTGTGCTGCAAGTGTGCTTCTAATGACGACCAAAGGGATCCGGCTATCAAGGGAAATGGCACTGCAGACCATAACTCCTGGTTGAGGACCTATGTGGCATGCAATAGTGGAAGCAGGATCGGCACGCTGCACTGGGCGTCTCTAGACACGTCTTCGATGATCGTCAGGACACAGTTAGAAGCGGGATTCGTCGCTAAACTCTATAAGTCCCCAGTTAGCATTATTCCAACTTGATCGAGCCAAGCACCACTGTATTCTGGCTCGACGGTGTGCAGGCATGAGTGGAAGGTGACATAGTGGTCGGTAAGAGCGTAGATTTCGCTCTATCAGCTGTTAGTGAATGGATACTCGTGTGACGGTCGCACTTCTGAGGGTTTATAATGATGAATCAGGCGCTGTGACAACTGATCTCACAATCACTCTGTCCTCTCGATCCGCTGTGACCCTAGGTTGACCTCTACTATTATGACGCTGAAATCTGCTATTCCACACATTCTTGCCAGCATCTTCTAATCGCTGCATCGCTTCGTCCCATATGACGAGCGGTTCTCCGATCTCTTTCAATCCAATGATACGACCTCTTTCAATTACTGACAGTTGCTCGTAATGAGCTCGGATCCTGCGGTAGGATATTTTTTCAGTCGTTGAAAGGTATCCTAAATCGCAATTCAACAGAAAATTTGACCATCAGATTGAGAATCGCTTCTTATATACGCCTGTTGAGTGAGCAGTTCTAATGTTCTTAATGTTCTGTAGCTCCCGTTATTTATTGATTGGACACCACATTTTAATCATTTGCATGTTCGGTCCAAATGTCTTTGCATATGAAATTTTATTAAAATCGGGCAATTTCTTCTTGGTGCATCATTTTTTGTTGCTGTTGATGTTATAGAGTGTATTTTGAAGAAATAGATGGACCTACATTCTACCATTATTTGACATATGCTAACACTATTCAGCTTTATACGAAAGTTGATTCCTTAAGATATTAGGTATCGGATTGTTTCGTTTGAATAATGGGATGCCAGCTCATATGTTGTCCTCGTCATGTGACCGATGCTCAAAATTATGAGGTCCGTCGCCATTATCTCTCGTGTTGCTCCTGAGTGCGATTTTATTTTTTATAAAAAAAAAGTCGAGTTAATCAATCTTAATGTTTCAATTCAAAAAGTTGTGACTCTGGCTATTCGCGGTTTTCTTTTCTCTAATTTCGAGGACTTTTATCGAGTTTAATTGCAAAAAATTACAATATCTTCCCAATTAAATGAAGCGGGGTTATTTAAATTAGATGAAGATAGAAATTTAGTGAAGTGAATTAGGTATAATGATATGTAAATTATATGCATTTAATGGAAAAGAAAAAGAGAGTTAGAGGATAAAGATTGGCAACCCGAGCATTGTTGTTGAGGCTAAAGTCATTCTGTTAAGTTCGTGAATTGAACTGAATTCCACTAACAACATTTATCTATGTGGTACTGTCAGAGATAATGCTGAAACCAACGAGTGTATTGTCAAGGGATTTTCTATTTAAATGTAAATTAGGACTGTGAAATAGGATGGAACTCTAGAGAGAGTGAACTTGGTGATTCTGTATTGATAATAAACAATTTCGCTTGTTTAGTCTCGTGTTTTCTTAATTATCGTTTCATCACTTTTGCTTAATATATTAAATTAATTAATGGCACAAAAGCGGAATAATGGCAAACAAAGACCACAAAGTATATACTCATACTTAATTATATTTGTATACAATTCTGTATCCATATAAGTTCTCAAAAATACACAAACAAATATGTGTTGCAATATATATATATATATATATATATATATATATATATATATATATATAAGCTGCATTATAAATTGTTAGTAAAGATCCAAAAAACAATCAAGAGTTATATGTCGTGATAAACTAACATCAACTTTTAATTGATAGTATAATTACTAGTATTCTACTTGTCGTAGAATTTGTGTGTAAAAATAAGCAAACATTCGCAGTGAACATTACAATTTTGGAATTACAGATTAATGGCCCTCTCAAATATTACCGAAGCTGTTTTTCACTTATTGCCCTTTTTTTTTTTTTACCTAAAAGGCTTTGGAACATTACACTTCAACAAAAATCGTGCCCCTGTTTCTAATATCAAAAAGCAAAGAATGTTTTTTAAATCATTGTTGAATTAAATCTTGTTATTTTTAATCTCAAAAATGACTTCGAGATCGAGTAGTATTTATAAAGGACAAAAAAATTAGTTATTTAAGCATTTTTCCTGGATATTCTCTACGAAAAGTGATATTTACTCCATTGTTATAATTTACAATTTTGTTATAATATAAATGAATATTAAAATATCTATAAATTATTTTAATTGTGTGTGCATAAAAATAACTCCATTAATATAACTGCCTCAAGTTTTAAGCATTTAGCCAATCTTTATAAGATTCTACTATCATTATCCGTAAAAAAGAATCAGTCAGATTTGGTATAGCGAAATTCATTGCATCAATGAAATAATTTAAGGTATTAAAATTCCAGTACAAATGTATGATTTTATTCACAATTACTGGTAATATTAACTATACAAAATATATCGATGAACAGGTGCACTAATTGTAATATAATTAAAAAAATAGTATAAATTATTATAATACTCTCACAGTGGTGTGTATGTAAACATATATCACATGTTTATACAGATGTATATCAAGATGGATTCATATATTCGAGATTTTACGTAACTATGTTTACAGTGCCTTACATATATATGTTCTGATAAGTGTATAAATATATCGTTAAAAAGAATTTATCAATACATGTACTGAGAAAATAGTCGTATTTATTGCAACTTTCGCATTTCGTTTCATTTGTGTAATAGTCTATACTAACCTTATGCACATTGAATTTCAGTGAAAATTCATTATTCGTTTTGAATATTAATGATACGCCAAATAAAGGTTCAGGAATATTTTCTCACTGAATTATTATAGAATTTTTTATTTATTATAAATATCAAACCACTTACTAATTCATGATTTATTTCCTGACTAAGGACTGTGATAAAAAAAAAGTCCCCTGTATCTTCTTTTTATAGGACAAAAAAAAACAAAATTACAGGATTGATCAAAATTTTTTTTTTCTTGAAATATCATTGTTTCCAAGAAGAGAAATCCCAATTCGTCTTACGCAAAACAAGGAACTTACAGAAACAGTTTTTCTAAGAGAATAGGATGAAAACTGAAAATTCAATGTATAGTTTTTCGATTGAAGAAAGGTTTTTTTTTTTTAAATCAATCTGTGTGTGTAATTCAGTGGCTGAGAAGGCTTTATTCCCCCTTCAAATACGCATGCGCAAATCCTCATAAGCAATCATCTTCAACAACTGAGATATCAACAATTGTACAGAGTTAATAGCCTTTGTTGTTCTTTGCATATATCCCTTATCAATCAATAAATAATTGTAAGAATTTATTTATTATTATTTTAATAGTGGCGAATCTTTTTAAAGGTAAAGTTCTCATTAAGCAATTCGTGACCTTTTATTAATCTCCCTCAATTTCTTTTGTCTATCTTTTTTATTTCAATTCAATGAACTAAAAAGCGCTCATTATTTCTAAACATTCTGATTGTAATTAATTTGCAGAGGCATCAATAAAAAAAGTAATTATATATATATATACCCTGTTCTCTTACCCCTTAATTATGATTTCTTTCGTGTTTCTTTAATTATTAAAAAATTTACTTAGCATAAATATGCAAAGAATGCATTACCATGCATCCCGGTTCTATTGTTTGACATGTATCAGGGCGAATTGTTTCGTTAAGCAACACAACCTGTAATGGATTTCAAGCACCGATTCCAACTGTGACTCTGACACGATAGGCATCTACCCCATTGGTTGGTTGCTAAAGTTAAGCCACACCCCCACAGTTGCTCAATACTTGGCTAGAAAGCTTTCTCTTCTTACTAAGAATCTTAAATTTGCTGACTAATAATTCAACCTTTGAAAACTTCTAAATGCACTTTTAAATTCACAAAGTATTCCGATTACCACTATTTCTTAAAATAAGCTTAAAATAAAATCACAGTGCTGGGCAAATGAGGCCGAAGTTCAGCTCCAAAAGACTACAAGATATGGAGTTAAGAACCATGAGGCTCCTGGGCTCCAAGTGAGTTACCCAACGTATTTTATCTATTAACATAAATATAATAGAAACTCGCGCAGCAGGTGAAGTATGTACTTTGGGGAAGGTTAGTGAATGTGTAGAAGTCAACGCTGAGCGAAAACAAAGAGAACGTGGTTTAAACGCAGAGATTATCATATGACTGAGAAACTTATTTTACATTGTATATCTTTCTTTCTATTATAAAATCATTGCATAGCTTTGAACACGCAATTCAATGTTATTTAGCTCAAGTAATCTGTAAAAGTAGTTCTGTTTTTCCTTGCTTATTGCGTAATATAATGGGATATGAACCACACAGCCTCTTGAGTAAACTCATACGTAGGGTTTTGACTAATTATCATATTTTGAAATTTAACTTATACAAGACATACTTTTTTATTGAAATTAACACTGGTGATTGACTCTTTTAAGATATAGCTAATTAATTCTATTAATTGAATAATTAAATAGCTAAGCATTATATTGCATGTTTATACACATCTTTTTAATCATATAATTTTAACACATAGTTATTTAATTGCAATACATGTTTAATATTGTTCCTTTGATGAAAGTTACATTGTATAGAAATAATAAAAATTTCGAAATAAAAACAATACCGAACTAGTATTAATACTAAACCGCGATAAAGTTTGTATAATCTATCAATTTATACACTTCTTCCCTGTCCAAATTTACTCAGAAAGCATCGAAAACTTATTATCGTGCAATTTAAATTGTGTGTGTGTCTACCCTCCTTATACCCCCTTTTTTTTATTACCTAAATCCCCCCCCCTACTTCAACTCCCAGTCTCCTCCACTATGTAAATATACAGATGAAAATAAACCTTCTTCTACAAATCCGAATTTATTCAAAAGCTGTGTCTTGGGAGACTGCGCCAGACAATAGTCTCAGATTCTCCCCATCTCCAAACTATGGAGTATAAAATTCAATAATCAATGAGCTTTTCTTACATTTTTATTAGTTTTATATTTTTTTTTCCTCGGATGCAATCAATAGGCGGAGCCCTTTTGCTACTATATGGTTATTTTTACTAAGAGGAATGTATCTCTTTGGTTTCATGATTATTTGATGCTTCAAGCGTTTTTTTCCCCCCTTATCTAAACTTAATTAATTGAAGAAATGCTACAAAATTGCGTTTGGGTTGAAGAAAGGAGAAGAAAATTAAAATATATGATAAATTTCTAGCTTTTACCTCTAACGTTTCCTCCATATTGATACAATTGATTGTACTGGATTGTGAATTAGTATAAGGGAATTATTAAATATTTTTCTGAAAAATGAGGGATCTTAAAAATTTTTGATAAAAGAAAATAAATTAAGGTGTATATAACTCAGAAGTTCAAAAAGAGTAAATAGATTTTAAGATTAAATAGAGTTAAGATAGATAACAGCGAAATTTTTATAAACTTAATTGATAAATTATTCATTTTCTTAAAAAATATGATGGAAATATACCTAAATAATCATTCAACTAAAATTTATTCTTTAATTTTGTATTACTAAGTATAAAAAAGTTTACGTAATTCAGAAGAACTGAATTGAATGGATAAAAATATATTTAATATAATTTAGATATATTTAACAAATTCGCTTTTTATTTGCCCTTTTATTTGTAATATGAGTTTGCTTAGTTTCAATATGAATTAATACTCAGAAGTATATTTAATTTATTTTTCATGATTTTGGTACGTGCATGTAATCTATACAATTTTAAATATGTTTAGAAACTTCAGAGGGAAGGAAAATACCTAGTAATTAAATTTTCTAGATAATAAATTTGTATTAGATGGCAGTTGGAATTTTTGTAAGGAATAAATATACCACATAAAAATAGAATAAAATAAATCAGTCGTGATTTTCCTGATTAAATTGACATACTGAAATGGACCCTTCGAAGTTTCTTGATTAAAGTATCGCAAATCACAAATGTTTTTTTTTTTTGTTGTTGTTGTTGTTGTTGTTGCGTTAAAACAAGAAAAATGGGGAGAGAAAATTGAAAGACAAAAAAAAAGTGTACGAAGAAGATAAGAAGAAAGGAGGGAAACAAAAAAAAAATCGAAATTATTGCTTACTTTTCTTGATTTTTAAATTGGATTTGGGAGGAATTATATATACTAACCCCTCTGTTAAAATTATTATGATCATATAATTACATAATAACTCTTCCTGTACCTTCTTAGTATAATGTTGTTCGAATCACCCAGAAAATTTAATAATTTAACCTAGTTTCGATATATTTTCGCAAAATATTTAACAGAAAGAAATCCAGAAAAATATATTTTTTTATTCCATAAAAATATATTTAAGCTTAATTAAGAGGAGAATTTCAAAGAGCCTCTAAATCTTGAGATTTTTTTAAAATTTTGTTTGTTATTTCTTGAAAACACAAATATTTAAGAAAAAATATTAATTAACCGAACGCTTGTATATAAGCGACGTAAGAATCAGTTAAAAGAAAGACAGTAATTCTAAATAATTCATTATTTTATTAGTCGAGACAAAAAATATCAATAAATTAAAAGGATTTTAATTAAACATTTTCCGCGAAATTAATTTTGTAAATATTTGACAAATATGTTAATTTTTGTCATTCTTCTAATCTTAATATCTATTAAGTAATTAATATATAATTATGTTTGCTATTGATTATACTTCATATTATAAAGAAAAGGTACATAAATTACTGATTATTTATAATAGTAATTTTTAAGCTGTACTTTGAATATGAGTTGAGAAATAAATCATAATTATATAAATTTAAATCAGATATCTTTTTTTTTATCCCATAATCAATTATCTTTTTATAATGGCACATATTTCCTTTGCATTATTTGTTAAATGTTAGTGTTTATTCTCATGCCAAATTCAAATATTATTCGTGTTTAATAATACAACAATTAAATAGTTTGTCTGTGTAATCAGTATCAAGAAAATAATTACCTATTTCATTACCGTGATTAGCAATCTAGTCACAAATATTAACTTAACTATGGAATTATTTTTAAGTAAAAAGCTTTAATTTCTTCTGAACAAATCAAAAGTTTTTTGCCTCGAAAAAAAGTTTATATTTGTTAGAACGGTTAGAAATGTTTTTAATAGCACTTCCATACTTTTGTTATTACATTAAAATAATTTTTAAAAGATTAATACTGTTAACAATTTATTTTTTAAATAATAAACTGTAGAGAACTTTTCAACTCTATTATTATTGTTCTTTTTTGTTGAGATATTTATATGTTAAATAAATAAACTAAATAATTTATATGGAAAAAAAAGAGAAAGGAAACTAATATTTAATCTTATTATTATTATTTTTTCAATTTTAGTTTTGACTATAAAACCATATACTTTCAAATATAAGATAACGTACAGTTTCTTTTATCATTTATGTATTCTGATTAAATTTAAAACAGACGATCTTCATTATTTTTGTTATGTATATACTAAAATATAATCAGTTTGACGTATCAGAGGATTTTTTTCTTATTAAAACTTTCTTATTATTTCTTATTATTTTTCTTATTAAATTTAAAGTTATATATCTTTCAGATTAATGTTATTTGTTTTGACAGACGGATTTATTACATTCTGATACATAACTCAGATCTTATTGATAAAAAAGTGTATATTTTTAAAATTAAAATTGGGTCACAGACTGTTGTTAAAGTCCTTTAACTCTCGATTCTTTCCGCGATAGATATTATCTCGAACAGAATCTTTTCAACTTTCATATTTATCGCTCCATTACTTTACTTTTATAGAAAATGCTGTTATGCAAATTCTTTGAATTTTAATATTTTTTAAAAAGGTAAAATAAGACGTGAAAAAAGGAAAAAAAAAATCTTAAAGCAAAAATGTCCTCTTTGTTAGTCATCTGTTTAACTCAGGAAAAGTATATGTCATCTTAAAACGACACAAATTTGATTAATTATTTCCTGTTTTGTCTTGAGTTACTATGTAAAATTCATTTCGTTCTAGTTTACTATGATGGATATACCTCCATTCTATATTTCTTTTGTGCTTAAAAGGTGATGTAAAATACTTTTCCATGCATAATTCTTTTCTTCAGTTGAAACCATACATCATAATGAACTAGAATTGCTTGAGGGAAATTTATAGTACTACTTAACAAGCAATGGGGAGAAATACATTACGGAATTATAATATCAGATATCATGTGAGCTCACAATAAAAGAAATAATTGATTATTGTCAGCAAAATACTTAAAGGGTATCAGGACATGTATAGGAAAACAAAATACCGAATTGAACACTCTTTTTGTGATATTTTAATGAATTATAAAAGTGTTTTCAGTCAAAAAGTTTTTATTTCCCTTTGAGTTGAATATAAACATGATTTCTGAGATATGCTTGCATACAGGTACTATTTAAAAAAAAAACGCTTTTCATTAATATGCAAAATATTTAAATCCTCAAATATACAATAATACATAAAAATTGGCGAACCAAATTTTTTAAAGTTTATTACCGTATAATTTCTTAGAAAACAGTATATAACTTTGTAATTATAGAAATTATTATTTTTTCTTTTTTTCATATAAAAGATTATTTCTTAAAATTTAGGTATTACTTAGAGAAAAAATATTTTTATTCATTATAGTACCTTTTATAGAAGCAGATAAAAGGAATCATATTGTACAATATATTTCTTTAGAAAGGTATCTAAATGAAAAAATATCGCACAAATCATGTTCATATTCAGTTATGAGAGGAAGTAAACCATACGACAAAAATCGCTTTTGTAGTTCTGTAGGATAAAAATATCATTTTTAGGCACACAAAAAATCTAAGCTCTACTAATAATATATAAAGTGATGCATCACAAAAATAAAGAGTCATATATTTGGTGTATTCCAACATCCCTCTCCATGCCCTGGTACCCTTAAGGAAAATATTTTCATCTAAAAATTATAATTAGCGGGCTTATTAAATGATTAATAGATTTTGGTGTGTTTGAGTGTTTGATCCAGAATTCCATTCCAGAAAAAAAAAATTACGTGGATACAGAAATGTCTTTTCTTAAGACTGTAATAGTTCCGAGAAACAATCTTATCTGAGAACAATTTAATAAAGTCTGTCTTATCAGTGGGATGAAAATAAGGGAGAGAAGTATATCAGTTGTATGAATTGTAAAAAATATTTAATATTTATTATTACTGCGAATAAAATTTTTATTTCTAGTTGTGTAAAGTATGTGAAAGATGTTATGATTTAAATAAAACAGATTTCTCTGCATCATAATGTTATTTAGTTGAGAACAATTAAAAGTTAATTATTAGGTTCTAGAACAAAACAAACCCATAAAAATAGTTTATATACCATTTGATGAATTAAAGAAGTAACGTGATAGTAAAAGAAATAATATTATACACACACAATTTGGGTAACCCTAGTTAACTTAAATCAGTATGTTATTCGACTCATAGACTACGAATTAAATTCAAATATATTTTTCATATTTCGCTTATTTATTTCAAACAATTAGCGTAATTTAAGTTAAGTATTAGAGTATTTTAGTTAAAAATAGAAAAGTGATGAACATTAGCGTTTTCACTCTTGGCAGATGTTAAAAGTGTATTCCCACATTTAGCCTTTTTACTTGCATATGTAACCATTCTGCGTTTCTTAGGTGAACAGAGAGTACAAATTCTACGTTTCAAAATTCTACAGAACACACGACTCAAAGTGCAAATTCTACGTTTGCATTTTCTGCACTTTTAGTGATGTATTTTGTGAGATTTTCAATATTCGAAATATCTTTAAAATTAATTTTTTTTTGGAACGTCACGAACTTCAGCACATTATCACTAAAATTAGACAGTTAAATGAAGATTATAGCAGATTTCATTAAGTAACAAATGTATAGATGTGTTTATTACCTTTTAATAAACTCAAGTTACTAATTATGACAGTACTGTGAATGAGGTGGAGTAAACACAACGGGATTATCTCGAATTCACGAAACTGGCAAAAGTCGGAAGATTATCAGGATGGTCTGCTTACAAATGGACTGCTACAATCAATGAATTCAATTGGTCATCATATATTAATTGAGATTTTGTTTGGATATTTTTTAATACATCGGTGCATTATTGAAAGGTAAAGTTCCTTTTCAATTTTTATTGTAGCTCTGAATTTTGTCCGAAATCGATTATAAATACTACTCCAAATTTACTTCAAAAATTACCTTTTATGATTTCATGCCACTTTATGAATGTCTAAGAGTTTTCAAAGAAATGTATGCAAAATTACTCATGTCTTGTACACTGTTGCATTGAAAATGACGCAATGTTATTTAATAGTAATGAATTTTATCAAAGAGAGAATGAATTTTCATAAAAACAAATTTATTAAGCGTAGAAAATAACTCTTAATTTTATTACACGTGCATTGCAATTTTAAATGGTATTTTTTTAAATTCATATAACTTTAAAAAAAATAGAAAAGTTTTCTTTTGTGTATTCCATGCCCAGATATTTTTAGATACAATACTTATTTTTATAAGAAAAATATTTTTTGCTTAATTTTCATAAACGGGATTTGTTTAAAGAAGTAAAAAAAGTAGGGAAACATATAAATGATTCTCTCTATTACTGATAACGGAGTTGGGATTTTTCGAATTTCACTATGTCAGAAATTCTTACGTATGTAAGAAACTCGGCAAAATATTTATATGTTTCTTTCTTCTTTTAGGCTGAAGAGCCGCCAACTGCCAATCTGCAATATGTTTTCAGAGAAGAGACGAACGAGAAGTCACCCAGCTCTGATTCTTCCCGTATACAAATAGAATCCGTGCCAATTGACTACATTCTTCTGGGATCCTCTGAAATGTTGGCCCCAAATACTTCAGAAAAGAGCCCCATCGTTCTTCCTCCCAGTGACACGGTGACACCTAACCCTAAAAGAAAGTGTTTCGAAAGTGTTTTTCCGACTGAAAAAGAAAAGGAAAGCGAGGACACACCTCGTCCAAATTTTCAAAGAGTTAACGAGGCATTTGTGGAGATTATCGCCAATTTGCGTCGCCGTTTCCCGCTATGTAGAGGATTACACAGGTCGTTATGTACAGGCGATGACCGTTTACGGAGTAATCGCCCTAAATTTAACGATTACGGCGGAAAAGATGTCAAAATAACAGCGATCTCCCCAAATATTCTTTGTTTAGCAAGGACTGAAAATAATGTTCCCATGATGGATTCGTTTCAAACACAATGGTTCGTGGAAAATACAGAAAGTTGCATTAAAGCTTATTTTGGACTTGATGCAAAAGCATTACCTTATTACCAAAGAATAGTGGATGCATTTTGCACTAGAAGAGATAGCTTATACTTTGCAAAAAACGAACAACCCATTTGTTTAAGAAAAAGAATCTCTTATTCAAAACCTTACGAGACTTATTTCTTACAAAGTATCGCGTGTCAGACTGGTAAAGATGCAGGAGCTGTTACTCAGTTTGAGTTTGTTCTAGTAGATTCTAATCGTTTTTCTCTGAGAATTTTTTTCCCGAAGAGCAAAACTTTGATAAGAATTATAAATTGTGATAAAAATGAAATGAATCGTCCAGTGCTCCAGTTAAATGATAGTGAAATCTTTGATAGAAGAATTAGAGCGTCTCAATCAGAACTTTATGTGTGCGGAGAATTAGACAATTTGTTAAAAGGTTTTGAATGGAGCTTGAAAAGATGCTTGGAAAATCCTGCTGCAAATGGCTGTATGACCTGGATTACTGAAAAGGTATGAAGACCTTTGAATTAAATATTACTTTAATTTAATGTAGTTACAAATGCATTAAATTTAAAAAGAATTAAATTAAAAGTAATGCTTTTAAGATGTTTTTAATACGATTTTTGTTCTTAAAATATTTTAATTAGGTTGCTGGTTTATGATGCCTATAAATTCCATTTTAAATCTAGTAGTAAAACCTTATAATTATAATGTGCTAATATTTTTTATTTTAATTTAATTCAAAATATTTGAATAATTTAATATTGAATTCTTAGAATTAACATAGTTGTTAATTATTATTGAATTGCCTTAAGAAATTAAATTTTTTTTATCTTTCTTAAGCTTAAGAATTTTTGCATCACCCTTCGAAGAAATATATTTTTTATGCTGTAAGAGGATTTGATTATTCATGATAAGATTATTATGTTTAAACAGTTTTTGCAAATATCAAGTTGTGACGATGGTCTTTTCGTAATTTTCTCTTCACTAACCTAAGGGACTCTATAGTAAATTTAATCGTATAACATTACAATTTCTTCCCAACCAAAATGAAAGTAACGTTGCACGTGACATTACTTTCATTTGATGATTTTTGAGTAAATTGGATGAAGATAGAAGTGAATTGAATTAGAGATAATATATATATATATATATATATATATATATATATATATATATATATATATATATATGAAATAGAATTGAAGGAAAAGAAGGAAGATAGAGGATGACTACTTGTTATAAGATATTTATACTTTGGGTTGTAGCATCTAATTAGTTTTGTGGATTGAAACAGATTTTGTTTAGAATCGGCTGTTTATGTGAAACCACAGAATCAGTGAATTAGTAAGCTAAGAATTTATTAGGTGACCTTAATTTAACATTGACGTTTTAAGAGGGATTCGAGAGAGAAAGACCTTAATAATAAATTGATAAATAAAGTATGTTATTTTGTTCTTATGTATCTTCAATTGGAATCAGGGCTTCTTGACTATATATGAAACTGAGATAGGGTTGCATAGTTGAGTATTAAAGAGAGGGTTTTAGGATGTGAAACCGTTAGTGTGTTAAGAATTCACTTCCGAAATAAATGCAGATTATATCAAATCAAATTGCATAAATTTCTTTAAATTTTACCTCGTTCTTAAGCAATTATATTCAATAAGGTAAAAATATGTATTCATTTTTAATTTCTTATAAAAATACACGTGATATTATTAAAACTGCATCTTGATACGAAGTTTGTTTGTACTTGATTGTACATCAATTCCACTTAAAAATACATCTGTAGATTTTTCAAAGAACTGAACGTTTTTTGAATTAATGTATTTAATTAATCCATAATTTTTCCCAAGTTCTGATTTGAATCAAATTGCTGGTATAAAATATGAAATATTAAGTGATTAATTTTCTTATTATAGTTAGCGTTATTTTTTCACTCCACGGAAAAAAAATCACTTCCTTTTAAAACATAAAATATAAATTCTCTAAGAAATCTAAAAATGTTAATTTATAAAAAACGAAAATTATAAATTATTTAATAATTTTAAAAGCTAGTTTCATAACCAAAATTTTATTAATCAATGAAATTTAATAAGAAAAAGTATTCTTCTTACGAAATAATTTGCAAGTAGATAGAACTTCGAATAAAGTCTCCTATATTAAGCATGAATGTCGATGTTCCTTCTTAATAAATTCTTGTCAGAAATAGATGACATTTTCAAATGATTAATATTGTAAAAAGTTCGAAGTTTAAAATGTGAAGAAAAAGTTTTAAATTTTATTCCTTGCTCTTATCATTTTTAATAGTTGCGCTTAGAAAAATAAATACAATTTATTTTGCCTGTTTCAAGATTAATGTTGAATAATAAAAACAAAGAACAAGAAACTATTTTCACTTATTATAGAAAAATTTATATAGAATTATATTACATTGTAAAATAATTTTTTAACGAATATTTATTCAATAATAAAAAAGTAGAAATAGATACATTTAACATGATAATAAAAAGGTTTCTTGTAATATACGGTTATAAAAACTCCACACACGTTCTTTGTACGGTATTACAAACATATTAAGAAAGACGACATTGTTTTCTGGATATCACTTTCAATTTCGACAAATATTTTCTAAAATAAATATGTACATAAAATTACATGAACAATCTTTTAGCCTTGGTTTTTACAACTCAGAATAAATTATCTCCTTTTCGTTCATGGCGATTCAACTTTTTCTATAAGAAAAACTATGTGGTGTTGAAATTTAGCTTATATTTTTCTTTCTTTCAATCAACTTTAAATATTTAAATAATATAGCTTATTAATGGATGTTGCAAAAATATTTTTAATCACTTTAAGTTTAAATCATTTTCTTTTTAATATTGAATATATCACGTGTCTAATGAAATTCTTATAACTGCATCGCACATTAATCAAATGGTATTCTTGGATAAATTTTCATCTAAACAATTTAATAAATTTTAAAAAACATTGGACTTTATAACTCTACAAATATATTCTATGTAAGCATGTCTTAGAGGTTATTCCTAATTTTTTTTCATACCATTTCAGAGAATGTAGTTAATAGATAACTGCTTTTATTTACGTTTGAGCATTATTTTCTAAATTTAGGATAAAAGAATTTTTTAAATATAATCTACCTTTATATAATTATCCATTTTAGACCCTACAAATGATTTCAATACTTAATGAATGATTTTAAAGTAAGATACGTGTAGAAAATACGACCCTTTTATTTCAATTTGAAGCAGATAGATTTCCTATTTTCAAAAGTTTTATTTAACTTAAGCAAATGGAGCTATGACAAAAAGATATAAATTAATTATTATTGTGAACAGATATTTATTTCTATCTGAAACGAACGGAATGTAAATAAGCATAGAAGTTCATTAGCTCTTGTCTCCACGTTTCCCCAAATTCTTTGTCTTCTGTATGATGATATGTTGACTAGAAAATTTCATATATATATGTATGCTATATATTACACATGGATCAATAAGTCCCGAGACTGTACGGTCGTTTTTGCGATTTCCTCCTTCCGACGCACCAGCAAGTCAATATAATAATCACTGTTGATCGATTAACCTTTTTCGAGGTAGTCAATGAAAATCACGCCATGCGTATCCCAAAAAACTGACGCCATGACTTTGGCAGCTGACTGCTGCGTTTTCGGACGCTTCGGACGGCTTTCGCCAGCTGTGGATGACTGCCGCTTCGACTCTGGAGTGTAGTGATGTATCCATGTTTCGTCCATGGTCACGTAACGACGCAAGAAATCTTTTTTGTTGCGAGTAAATAGCGATAAACAGCTTTCTGAATCATCGACTCGTTGCTGTTTTTGTTCCATCGAAAGCAATCGCGGCACCCACTTGGAAAAAACCTTTTTCATGCTCAATTTTTCATGAAGGATAGTAAATACACTTCCATATGATATCTGTGTCATCTCAGCAATCTCACGGAGCTTCACTTTACGATCTTTCATTATAATTTTTGTCACTTCACTCACATTTTCCGGTGTAACGGCTTCCACAGGTCTACCCGAGCGTTCCGCGTCATTTGTGTCGGTACGACCACGTT
Organism: Nephila pilipes; assembly: GCA_019974015.1. Taxonomy (NCBI): domain Eukaryota; kingdom Metazoa; phylum Arthropoda; class Arachnida; order Araneae; family Nephilidae; genus Nephila; species Nephila pilipes. Next base: position 521,529 of record BMAW01061153.1, read on the forward strand.
TAAACTCGGCAAACCACCGACAAATCGTTGCTTTTGATGGACAAGAGTCCGGGTAACATTTTTCAATCCATTGTTTCGCTTGCACGGTGTTTTTACCCATTAAAAAACAATTTTTTATCAGAACACGAAACTCGGTTTTTTCCATTTTTTAAACAAACTACAAAACGACTTTACTCCAACCTCGATAACTCAGCTGTTTCTGGTCCGATCGACTTAAAATTTTGACACGTTTCAAGCAAAGATTAGTACTCTAGAAAGATCTGGTTACTGGTTTACTACGAGTGCCATCTCTGGGTTAGTCTCGGAACTTATTGATCCATGTTATATATATATATATATATATATATATATTAGTGGCCATATTACCTGCAGCCATATGCCTCCGAAAGCAATGTGTGATTCATGTAGGAGCTATAAGTAGATTTGAGCAAATGTATCACATATTATTGAAGAGTATTTAAAAATCTAATTTAATCAACTTTCCATCCCATTTCTTTGATTGCTCACCCAACCCCACAATAATTAAACTTGACTGATGAAAGTAACAACGACTGTATTGGGAAACCATTGAAACAACGATAGCCTTGTTGAGTACCCATTTTGTAGACATTATTCTCATTTTGTTGTGTGAACATAATCCACTAAAAGGGGCTTCACTACCCATGTTGCCTGTGGTTCGATATCCGAGTCATACAACAAAACAAGAATGAAGTCGATAGAAGAGGCGCTCGACACATAACGCTCACCCGGGGCGCCAATTGTCGAATACATCTTCCCGATGTTTTTATTCGTTTGCAGTGTAATTCACTAAAAAGGCTACTCTACCAGTATTGTCTGTGGTTCGATCTTAAACACACACGATGCACTTAAATAAAGTAGGAAAATTCTGTTGAATTGGGGTATAAAACTTAATATATTGTGGTAAGAGAGAATGATTTACAGTTATATTGAGATACTTATATGTTGCTTTCCTAGCTTATAGCCCTCTAGCGGCTTATGTGAGAGCGTCAGTTCGATCTAGTATGTGAAATGGGAAGTGTGTCTCTCAATTAACAAAGTAAATAAAATTATACAGTTCACAGTTCGCCTTATTTTTAATTCTAAAATTCACATTGCTATCTCCGAACCAAATTACTAAACATTATTTGTTTAACATTCTAATGCCGTATGGGCAACATGACCGAATGAGTCTACTCATATATTACCGGAGAGATCCTTCTCGAATCCTGACTTTTCATTACAAGCCCGAAAAACATAATAAAAATAGTTGTAGAATTTGCTTATTTCATATTAACATGTGCTCACCTCCTACCCCTTATCCTGTTAATTTCTCAAACACAAAATAGAACTATCCAGAAAGAATATTAGCGAAAAGTAGCTTTACGAGCTCAGGCTGTACATAACCAATTACTATCGAGGAAAGAGAATACCTTTTTCAAAATTTTAACGTATTTTTTTTTCACAAGCAAAAACATTCTTAAGTACAAAAGCATGCCCAACGTTAACAACAAAAAGAACAAAAATAGACGCTCTTGTCATAAATATCAGCTATTAAATTGAATATTAAAATATGAGGAAAAGATAAATTATTAAAATAGACAGAAGCATTCTATTCGGATAATAAAATAAAAGCAGACGATAAAATATATTATATTAAATACATCTTAGCAATGCAAATATTCTTAAAGTAAACTAAATGTAATTATTATAATCATGATGTATTACAATGTCAATCTTTGATACTTAACTCCATATATCCTTTATTCCCAAGCATTTTTGTTGATGCTATTTTCTCAAAATATGTTAGTACATGTTAATAAAATTTACTATCTCCACGGTCGCCATTTGGGTGTGATCCTAGCTCTGTTAGCGCACTCATTCTCTTGTGGGCTTCTAGGAGCTGTGGGTGACAAACCTTTTCCTCTAGAAAAGTCATTCGACAGATCCCGCTCGCTGTATCATTATAGATTTTTTTTTTAAAAACAATTCTTTTCTAAATAGTAGAGTAATATCCGTTGTGCTTAACTTTGAAATTAACACTGAAACATCAAAGAATTTCATGCGCTATCTTTATCACCCTCAGGTACCTTATATAAATATTTATGTAATCTAATACTTAAAGTATTATACACGATTACTTAAAATACTTCTGAAAGATACTTTAAGTACTCACAGTAAAGGTACTTAAAATACTTCTGAAAGATACTTTAATTATTTCTACAAGATACTTAAAGTACTTCTACAAGATACTTAAAATACTTCTACAAGATACTCAAAAGACTTCTACAATTACTTAAAGCACTTATAATACATCTATAATACATTCAAAGATCCTTTTCTTCAATAGTCCAATAATGAAATAAATAATTGTTATCGAATTGGGTCTCATAGAAGTAGACAAAAACACTGAATGGATCCGTTTTTAAGTAGTTAATCCCAATTTTTTTAGTTTTATTATTTAAAAGGATCGTTGATCATGTTATTAGAAGTAATTGAACACGTTATAAAATGTGATTGCTTATCAATGGAAAAATACAGTAATTATAGAATGTTATTTTAATCACATACTGTAAAGGAAAAATAAATTCAAATTATTCGAAGACCATATTTATAAAACGAAACAAAATGGAACATTCTTTTTTTGTAATGGAGGAACTAAAATATAACACAATTTCTCCAACGATGATGAAAAATCGGAAATTTTTTCTAGCCTAATATAATTAATTAATTATATTTAAATATATTTAAATACTTAAGTAAAAAAAAGTGAAATATAATAATATGAGAGAAACAATTGAGTTGTGTTTCGCATGTAAGAAAGATTCTCAATTCAAGTTTTACACATTTGTATAACTTTCTCAAACTCTCGTAATGCTTTTCATGTTTTAAATAATTTGAGAGTAAAATAAAAACTACATGCCCATTTTTAAATTTATATACCAAGAATTTAATAACTAGAAAAATATGTTGTCTCTTAAGATTCATAGCTATTTCTGTGAGCCATTAGTATCAACAATGCACATTTCTTGGAATCATATATATATATATGAAGTTAGATCCGCTGCATAGTAATGCTTTTTTCTCTTTCACATTCGGAAAACTGTAATTTGAAGGGGAGAATTTAAGATCCCAATTAAGGGCCGATTTTCTCATTTTTTTACTGTTCTTCCGAAATTGGAGAAAGTTGTACGAAACTCTTGAATGAATGCAGTGCCATTGAAGTTCTATGCATCAGTACTTCCTTCCCAGTAAGGTCTCTACAGTTGGACGGATAGACACAATAGTCAGCGTTTTGTCTGTCTTTTCTGCGAATGCGCTCTTTGGAACTACAGTTGGGTGGTATGAACTCAACTGCATCAAAAAAAGAAGCCCATCTCGTACTGTTGACTTTTGTTACCGAATTGGAAAAGTTTTTCTTTTGTCGGCGAACACACTAACTTCTCTTGAAATTAGATCTCGAAGAACCATGAAAAGAATTTTTTTTTATTTAAAAAAAAAAAAGAATTGTAAAGACAATGTTTGATAATTATTGTGAAAAAATACTTGCGTTATATTGATTTCGTTTCTCTTGGGGGAGGGGGGGGGGTTAAGTACAGTTTACTTGGAACTATTTTTTCCCGAATATGTCTTGGAATTAACTTTAAATTTTCAATTTTCAGAAATTGTCTGTATTATTATTATAGTTTTTGCTGTACAATATTTCACAAAGTCCGAATATTGAATTGAATGAGAAATACATTATGTCTTAAAGATTTCATTGTGAAAAATTAATTTTTTTTGCATCAATTTTTTTAAAATGAGTACTCACATTACTTTCTTATATAAAATAATCTTATAGACATAATACATAATTTTTTTTAATTTTGTACCTGATAGCTTTAAAGAAATTAATAGGTTTTTAGAAAAGAAATATTCACGCATGAGTTTTCGTTATTTACAAAATCTTAATTTTTCAAAATCAATCCAGCTTGAATGATTTTATATTATTGTTTGGGTATCGAAAACTTATAAATTCTTTATATATAAATGTGCAAGTATTGCATATGTTCATAAGTGTCAACAATAATGAAACACAACTGTGTCGAAATATTCAATTTAAACCTAAAAATAATAAGTAAAGAAAAGAAATATAAGAAAATATACCTCCTGAACATATATTCTTTTCACATAATACACAGAAATTAAATACTTCAAACATAATATGTTTAACAGAAATTTGTTAATTTATATAATTAATAGATTGTATATTTTTTTAAAAAAAAAACATGATCTCATTTTATGAATGTCCTTCATTGATAAAATAATAAGCTCAATATATTAACGTAACATATATCGGCATATTATAAATAAATTTAAGCTAATAATTTACTTGAATTATTTTTTTCTTATGTTTTTAAGATTTCTCTTCTAGAATTTTTATATTTGAGATTTTGATTCTCTACACATAGATTATAATATTTTTTTCCTTATCAACAATGAACTAAAATGTGTGAAAAATTAATTTCAAATTAAGTTTCACTTAAATGAAATGTTTGAAAAATTTCCTAAATTGTATTGGGAAAAAAATGTGAGTTTTTTTATTAACTGATTTTATTAACTCCTTACATTTATAACAATAATACGAAACATGAATTTCCTTTCTAAATGTTAAAATATTTATAAAAACTCAAATTATTTTATCTTTTGAAATCTATAAACAAGTTTAAAATAAAGTTTTAAAATAAAATTTAATATAATTATCGTGAATTAAAATATAATTTTTCTAAAAAAATTATCTTTATTCTTTGAAATTAACTAATCAAACTTGGTAAAGTCACCTAAATACATTATATGAATTGATAAGGAATTCCAAATTATTCAAAATTAGTGAAGATGATCCTTTTTTTTTTTAATCTCGACCATTTGAAATACTTTTATCCAGTTGAAAGATTTTAAATATATAAAAAGATGACTTTAAACATGAAAAATTCATAAAATTCAATGCGAAATAATTTGATTGTTCCTCCCAATATTCATTTTTACAAGATAACTTAACACAGACAATTGCGAATCACAATATTTTTAATAAATTTACGATTAATCTCTTCGAAGCAATTTTAAAATGAATGCATTATTTAAAGCGCGAAAAGGGAAAAAATCCAATTCTGAAAACATCATTAGTAGAAATTGTAAATATGCACCAACAAATGCTACTTTTAATTGCCTTTAGACGTCAAACAAAAACTTTTTTTTTTCTCTTTTTTCTGGGAGCAAGGTGAGAGATTAAGCAAATGAAACTGTGTGTGTGTGCTGCTCCAGTCGCTTTAATTAAGTGCTTTTAACAACCGTTCGCGTTTAAGAAAGCAGAAAAATCTCTTGTTTACCTGGCTGTTACAAATGAACAATTTCCTTTTCCTGACTTACGTCTTATATCGATTCTCTCTAGCAGCAGGCAGGCCCCTCGGAGAAAAAAAATTCGTTCGTTGACCTCTTAAGTTTTGACCTTACAGTGCCGGAAGGTTATCGTTGGAAGCAGAAATTAAATTTTAGTTGTTCTTGGGTGGCATCAGAAAAAAAAAAAACATTCTTTACCGTGGAAATGTATAATTTCGAAAATAGAATTCAAACAGTTAAAACTAATTTTAATTGTCGTATTGAGTTGTTGTTAAAGTTAACATGTTTTTTCGTAGGATGACATTGGGAAAAATATCGTTTTCTTCGAATCAAATGAATTCGGCTACAGAATTCGAGAATTGCTTATATTAATTTTGATAACATACCCTAAAGGTTAAAATTGATTTCAATACGGTTTCTTTTTTTAGTCCAAATTTCTCAATTATAGCTTATTTAATTTTGTTTAAATGACATTTAAAAAAAATATACAATGTTAAAGATTTTCCATAATAGACTTATTTTCCTCTCAGTTATAAATTTAATGCATAATATTTTAAGACTGTTTAGATTAGTTTTAAATACCAAGCTGAAAAATGAAAATATTTGTGAAATTTACCCTTATTTAAGAAAAAAAACTACCATGAATTTCTATCACTTATTTTGTTTTATTTAATGATATTTTCGATATTTTATATTGAAAAATATTTTATTTTCATGTTATATAAATCCTTTTAAAGTAAATTGAAAAAGAGAATGAGAGAAATATTTTTTAAATTATAGTTTAAAAAGTATAATTTTGATTATATTGCCTTTTAAGATAATGTAGCATTTTAAATTTAAATTGTAACAAATTATGAAATTTGAAAGCGCTTAGATGCATTTATAATGCTAGGTAAAGGGAAGTAAAAAGTGCCGAGTCAAGTTACCTGTATCTTTAAATGAAAATAACCGAATCATGTTCTTCTAGTTTTTCTACGAAAGTTTTATTTTCTTAAAGAATTTCAAATATTACTTTATCCTGATTTCAAAAATACCCAATAGAAATAAATTCAAGACGAGATGCAGATTGAGGGAGATAAGAGACAAAGGGAAAGTTGAATACAAAGTATATATATGTGTGTGTGTGTGTTTGGGATTTTCCATCTGAAATTATTAAGCAATTAATTTTATTTTTTCAATCTTCTGTAAACCAGTTCTTCCGATACTCAATAGATGTCGCCACGAATCAGAGTCATGTGATAAGCTCAAGCAGCGCCACCTATCCCAGAACAAAACTGAGTGACACTTCGTTTTTACTCTCTCTTGCCGCCGCTTTTTCCGCTTCTCTTCTCCTTCGCTACCCGCGTCGGAAGTAAACTTCAACGCCCGAGCGCGTTCCAGTGTCCATCGCCAATATGGGTTAAATGAGGCAGCCATCTATCTTTATCTGACGAACTGGTCAACTTACTTTTCATATCATAAGTGTAAATACTTTTCATTCTTCATCATCTCTCCTAATAAACAAGTAAAGCTACTGCAAGCTTCATCCTTGAATATCATCAACAACATTACATGGAATCCGAAATTACCCCCCTAGACAACCAGCCCATTGCGTAAGAGCAAACCATCGTAGATTCGGGATGAACAATCTCCATCACCCTAATATCTATCTATCTATCTATATATATATATATATATATATATATATATATATATATATATATATTTGTTAAACCAGAAACATTCATTAAAATTTTGCAATAGTTTTAATAGAGTTTGATGTGACTGAATAAATAAACAATATGTACAGCCATTTGATTGAATCTAATTATTATTACATGGGATGATATTTATATTCAATATTTAAATTAAATGAATAAAATAGCTTTTGCTCAAGGCAATTGAAACTATTACAATATAAATTACTGAGGTATAAGAAAATCATTCGTTATTAATATTAAGCAGGTGCATCCTTGTTATTTACAGTTAAAAAAGATTACTATTAAATATTTTTTACCTTTTATTATATTTCTTTACACTCTTTGTATAGAATAAAGTGTTTTGAATCATTTGTAAAAATTAATTTTATGAATGAAAAAGTGACTAAAAGAAGTGAAAAATAATTAAAACTAAAAAAAAAATCAAAATTTCAAAAAATATTACATTTAAAAAAAATGAGCAACAATAACTTAAGAAAAATTGAAAGTAAAAAATATAAATAGTAATACAGAAAAGAAAGATATTAGTAAATTATTAAGTAGCGTTATTATATATACGATGCTATATAATTATGTATGTAAAAGCAATACAAACTATGAAAAATGAAAAAAATTAATAAAATAATATTAACTACAAAAAACATATATTATAGGTAAAATTTGAAGAAGTACATAAACTTATACATATAATCTAATGAAAGCAAAAAAAAAAAAAAAAAAAATCAAAGTAAAAATATCTAAAATAAAAAATAGGAACTTAAATATAAAGTAATTAATTCTGTAAAAGGCTGCAGACTGTTTTGGGTGTTTAAAAATTCAGAAAAATCCTAAAACTGTCTAATAAAATTTATAACATCAAAAGGAATATCAAACATAATTATTATACAAAAACTGAAATGCGTTAAAAGATATAATTCTGAGATCTTACTATGAACACACGTGAAACATTTGAGATATATGGCGTACCTCTTCTGTTTATCTTTCTTTCTCTCTATATTTCTCTGTATGTATATATACAATTCTTTTTTTTTTACACAATAGATACGTTCCTTAGAAAACCGTGCAAAAAAATCGCTTAAAAAATACGAGCGACATATGGTAAATTTGGGGATATGTTCCAGAACTTTAAAAAATAGTGTAAGATGAAAAAACTAAATATTTTCCAAAAAACAACCGTGCAAAAAAGTAATAATGAAATCCATATTATATATTTATGAAACAAAAACATTTCCTCTCTTGTTCTAAAAAAATTAAAATTGATGGTGTTCAGTGAAAATTTAATCTATAGGCACATACAACACATAAAGATTAAAATTGAAATTAGGAATAAACCTACTAACTGACAACTATTCATCGCTACTTGATAACAAACGTGCACGTTTATTAGGAACTGGATCAAAAATGCTATCATTAGTAGATGTGTCAGATATGTCCAGCACAACTGTCGGCTTTGATTCGAATGAAGAACTTCGTTCGTTATTAACGACCTCTGTAGTTTTTTTGTTGGTGTTGTTGCAAAGTCAGTTATTAGCAACTGTTTTCTTTCGGGGGGGGGGGGGTCCTCTTGTTGCTTACATAATTCTGCTATACAAAACTTAAGATCCCGTTGAAATTTTAATGCACGCTCCATGTAAGTAAGCTCCATATTTGAATCGAATTTCAAGCCCTCGCGAATTAAATTAGCCTTGCCATTAGTAGCTGAAATTCACCTTCGACTTCATCATTATCGACTTGAATTATCAAAATGAAAAAAATGCATAGAAATTTGTAAAAAATATATATAATATATGAAAGAAATTGTAATTTAAGAATATATTTCAAGTTAATAACATGTTAGAAAAATTTTAAATTAAGCGAATGAATATAGTCGAAACAGTGACGTGATTTATATCCATTTTGACTGGAACCCGAAATGCTGTGATTCAAGTAAGTTCAATAAGTACATTATGTTGATGATAAAAATGATTTATTATATATATTTCCGCCTGTATATAAAAAATGAATTATAATTTATTTTAATTGTACTAATTGAATTCTATGTTAAACATATAATAATAATTAATACATAAAAAATTTATATACTCTCAAAGATAATAGATCCAGGATATAAACTGCTGTTTGTAGAAAATGCAACACCATGAAGGAATCATCAGAATCAAATGAAATTCGCAGCAAATGTCAATTATAGGATATTATGCAAATTAATAAAGTTTCAGAGCCATCGCGCGTGCGCGGCGCGCGCAGCGCCCTCTGAATTGATGCTGAAAGCGTATAAATAAAGTGCTGTAGCGGGACGTTGAAAAAAGTCTATGATTATTTGTTAGTGGCAAACGTTTAGTGAGACTTGAGTATGCCTCCACGACGGAAGAATAAGAAATTCAAGCAACTTACGGAGTTTGAACGAGGGAGGATAATCGGCCTTCGAGAAGGAGGATTTTCCTATCGCGCAATAGCAGCTCGTATGCAGCGGAACAGTTCCACAGTGATGCGAGTTTGGAAGCAGTGGACCGACGAGCACCGAACAACTCGAAAAACAGGCACTGGACGACAGAAGGTGACGTCAGAGCGCGATGATCGACACCTGCTCCGCATGGCGGTGAATGATCGCACAGCTTCCTCCAGGCAGCTGGCAGCACGTTGGTCTACTGCTACAGGTGTACAATTGTCGGCTTCGTCAATTCGTCGTCGTCTGCTGCGCCGTGGATTGCGTGCAAGGGTGCCTTTATGCAGGATTCCCCTCACGGCGAATCATCGACGGCTGCGTCGGCAGTGGGCTCTTGAGCACAGAGACAGGCGAGCTGATTGGCACCAAGTTGTCTTTTCAGATGAATCACGCTTCAATTTGTGGACCCATGATGGCCGTGTTCGTGTTAGACGTTATGCCGGTCAACGCTGCCTTCCTGAGTGTATTATTGAATGACATAGTGGTCGAACACCCGGAGTTATGGTCTGGGGTGCGATTTCGTATCATGGACGATCCAATTTGATACGAATTGAGGGTAATCTCAATAGCAACAGGTACGTCCGTGAAGTGCTACAGCCCGAAGTCGTTCCTTTCCTTCAAGGCATCCCTGGAGCTATCTTTCAGCAGGATAATGCACGCCCACATGTTGCGCGGACTGTTCGAGACTTCTGTTCAGCACAACGCATGCAACTTCTTCCTTGGCCTGCTTATTCACCGGATATGTCGCCTATTGAGCACGTGTGGGATATGGTTGGTCGGCGTCTCGCTCGTGATCCGCGTCCTGCAGTTTCCAAAGACGAACTTTGGTTGCGCATACAAGCGATATGGAATTCTCTTCCTCAAGCAGATATTCAACATCTGTTTGACTCCATGCCACGTCGTATAGCAACACTTATTGCAGCGCATGGTGGCTGCACCAAATACTGATTTCGGACGCTTAATTTGTTTCTTTTGTTTTGAAAATTTCATCATTTATTTGTATCAGTACAAGTCGTTTCTGCATTAAATTTCATTTGATTCTGATGATTCTTTCATGGTGTTGCATTTTCTACAAACAGCAGTATAATTACGTTTTATATGAATTGAATTTGTTCTATTATTCTGTTCCAAAAATTTAATTATTGTATATCATAGCTGTCAGTTTATGTAACTTTATTAACGTCACACTAGACGCAACAGGAGGGCTATTGGCGAGGGACATCGTAATTTTAAGCCCCGTAAAATTGACGAGGAAAACACCTGAATTGGCACCTCTCTTTCCTAATTTCCACATCCTGTCAACGGGAGAACTTTGTGAGAATCCGCAGATTTAACATGCATCAGCCCCGGCTACATTGCGGGTCTTTAGTGGCATCAAGGCTCGAATCCAAGCTCGTCGTCAACCCCCCTCCACGTGTCCGCGATTATGACCTCTAGGCTACCACGGTCACTAGTTTATGGCAGATTGAGCTTCTTCACATTTTGTAAAATTTTGTTCACCTGCTTCTGTTAATGCCGTATTGAAATTATTTAAATGCCAATTTTTGTAGAATAAAAACTTCTTCAATTGTATAATATTATTTATATAATTAAAATATGTTTTTATACAACTGATATAACCTTATCTGCCTTTGGTGTATATATTTGGATGAATTTGTTTACTTACCCCTAACAGTTGTTAATGTTTATTGTTCATATGCCATTATTAATAGATAAAAATATCATCAATTATGTAAAATTAATATTAATTTATTATTTTATGTTAACAATAAAAGTATGATTATTATAGAAAAATTGAACATCTACTTTTTTAACAAAATGTCCAGAACTCTCGAGTATATCGTAAAAATAAAATGATATAAAATAATTCAGTATCACTTTAAAAAAAATAGTTCTTTACGTTTTGCATATTTTTGTTAAGTGTGTCAAGAAATGTCATTTTCATGCTCGTAGGATTATATCATTCGTGTTTCTTTATAAGAACTTCTTTAATTCGTTTTACATTAAATCGAATAAATAAAATTCCTTTTTCTTTGAGAATGATTATTTAAGCAGCTATAATATAGCTCAATTTTCTTATCTAGGGTTTACAGTTAATGCTTTATGAATAATGTTAAAAATTTCATAATATAAAAATAATTGGAATGGTACATATAAATCTTAAAAATATAATGTAAAGAAATTAAGTAAGAAATATCAGCCGGATAAGTTATCTGATGCCTAAATCTGAATACAATCTATTCAGCATCCGCGCTTTCAGTATTCTTCAATACTCTTACTTTTAATATTCTTTAATATTTTCAATTTTTGCGAAAATTCAGTTTAAATTTAAGAACAAATATTGAGTTTTACACAGTCCTAAGTTGTTGTTTTTTAAAATTTATTATTTCATCTATTTAAATATTTTTATAAACAGTAAATAAAAGTTAGAAATAAATTTTAAGACTTTAATTTAAATCTCTAAATTTTTTAACAGATGTTGATGCTATATCGCTTTTCATGCAATCACTCGATTTTTTTTAAGAAAAAAATAGTTATTTAATCTGTTATTTTACTTTTAAACTATTTTATAAATATTTTACGAGAGTTAATATGATTTAATATATTCAAGACTTAATGAAAAATGCTGAGTTATGTTCAAGTAGGTACGAAAATCCTTCGTAAACTTTATATATGGCTAATCATCTCATTGCTTTTTAACATACATCCTAATTTAAATGTCCCATTCATCAGGCTTTGCTTTTAGGGGTATGCAGATAAGTGGTACTTTTTCTCTATATGTACAAAAGATAATATAAATGACAAATGCCGCTAAGACTTAAAACACTGAGAGCTTCATGCAGTTAAAGTAGATAAGTAGCTTAATTCGAATCTTCACTTAAATAGGAACACGTTCTCTGCAAGTGTAGCATAGTGACAATTTTTTCAGCTGTCAGATGAGACGCGTTCATTGACCGATCCTGCATATGAAATGTGTTAACTCTTGAAAACTCAAAAGCACACCCACCCTCCACATGCTTTTATGCGAAGAGAAACTATTCATTGAAAGGATCGCTTACTTGAATGTCAGTGATATGTAGTACATTGAAATCAGGGCTTTTCAGCAGCAGGTGTCTTTACTTTTATTGGGTCACAACCTACACGTTCGTTATTCTGGTGAAGGCAATATGAAATAATTGCATTACATCTCAAGCGTTGATAGTTTTAAGTTTAGGAAAATTAAAAAAAGAAAAAAGTCTTTTATAGTCTAATTAAAGATTATTTTGAGTTTCAAAAGAAATGATTGTGAAAAACTATTTCTCGTTACAAACAAAATAGTTTTTTTTAAAAAACGAATTTAAATTTCGCGCATTTGTTTTACTTAGCGATGTATTAAATTAATAACAGTAACAACATTTTCATAAACGTATTTTTTATTTCAAGACATATAAAAACAGTTTAGAAAAGTTATTGATTGACAAACATAAATTCATTTCTACAAATATTGTCGCGTTTTAAGTCACAATCGATATTTTATTTAAATGATATTTGTGAAATAAAAACAAATGCAGTAATATTTTTCATATGGGGCATTTATGTAAAACAGAATCTCCGAAGTTAACTTCTGACATATAAGCTAATATATTTTCACTGTCCCGACTTGCAACACATTGTATTTATTAGAAGACGTCCTCTTTAAATCGACCACATCTATAACATATAAATTGCGCCCTTTGACTGCGATGATTATGAGATAGTATGACTTTTAATTTAATTTCTATAATATATTTATAATGTTATATTGATCTGTATACATAATCATACTAAAATACAAATTATAACCACTAAAATATTTTTAAAAAAAAATTATTAGAACTAAAAATTAATTGAAAAAATCAGTACATTATCAAATGAAACTAAAATTCGAATTTAAAACATTATCCCAAGATAAAACTAAAAAAATTCTCACGAAAATAAGCAAAACATTTTCTTTTATACTATTATACAAATAAAATTAATTCAATTCAAATATACACCCTTAATTAAAAATTATAACCGATTTAACTCCCAAACAATTTTATACAGCATGCAAAAACCAAGATAAAATAATTGTAGTTATACAAAAATAGAAGTAATGTAATTCAATACTGTTTTACACTCTGGAGTGGAAAATGTGTGTTTAAACTAGTTTCACGGAACCAACATCTCATCTTCAGTAATTACAATATCATTATATACACGTATAGATATAAAAATTATATCATGTTTGTATTTAATGTGGTTAATGTAATTTCTTTATTATTTAAAAAAAAAATACAAATTTTTTCGGATAGATTATTCTACAGATTTAAAAATACAAATAAAATGCAATTTTTAAGGTAATGATATATAATTTTGAAATAAGACTTATTGATATAAATAAATCTATAAAAATATTGTAATGATTAATTTTTCGTTAAAAATATCAAGAACTCGACAAGAAAGCACTTCATTATTCCATAACAAATTTATAATATACGTCATCTGAAAGACGAATAGTAATTAAAACAAATGTATGTAATTACCCATTTTTAATTTTCTCTTAGACATCTGTACACCAGACTGTGTTATATGTCATCAGTTAACTAAAACCATATGAGCAAATGGGTCATGTGTTATATTTATGCGTGTTTCATTAATTAAAAACTAAAACCATTTGAACACATTTATGTAATATCTTTTAATGACGATTTTTTTTTCTTGGAACGATTCAAAAGGCGACTTTTTGTAGAACCATATGTGGTTAAAAAATTTATTTCGTTTTCAGGAACATAATTTTGAAGTTTTCATTCCAACAAAAACTGGATAATACGTATATATTTCCGGTGTTATTAATGAAATTCAACAACACCTGAAATATATATATCTTATCCATGCAATTTTTAGTTAAAAACAGTTTTTATTAAAATAAATACTGATTATCATTTAATTCAATTAATATTGTTGTAAACGATTACCGCTATCTTCTAAAATAAAATATTAAGAATGGTTACCTTCTATAAAAAAAATAACGTAAGTATTTTTGAGCATCTGGCACGCAATAGGGAATTTCTTTTATCTACTTTTCGAATCATAATATATTTTGCTTTTAATAGTAAAAATCTCTTAAGAAGATTAATTGAAATGAAGTTTTTTTTTTTTTTTTTTTTTTTTTTTTGCATATTGTCAAATAACAATTCGTACTTTATTATACATTCTAGAGGTCTTCGAGCATGATCCTGTTCGATCATGTTTGATTAGTAGCATATTCAATCACAAAAAGCTATAATTTTAATGGAAATTAAATATCTATTAATATATACTAAATTACCCTATCTTCTATTAAAATTCTGCATATATGTCGTTCAATAAGTATAACAGAAATATAAATTTCTCAGAAATTTTATATATAATTATTATTATTCATCTTGAATTTGATATTTTTAAATTATAGTTTATTTAAAATATTAATATGTACTATTAAATGTACATTGTTTGTGTACTATACATAATTTTTTTAAGAATTCCATAAAAATTTTAAATGTTCACGTTTTTCTCTAAAACTATAGAATTAAATTTTACCTTTTTTTCACATTGTTGAAATTATGTCGTTATTTTGAAGATGTTTATTGAATTGTGAAATCAAAGATTAAAAGAAAATTACTTTAAAACTTCTGAATAATTTAGGTTTAAAAAAAAGCAGTTCTTCATTTATATTTAGGTACTAAAATTTAGTTTCCAATAAAATTTGTTTTTAAAACTGAAAAATCAAAAATTAAATTTTAAAAATTTATTTTAAGTGACTCCTTTTTAATTTGCAAAGCAGCAACAGCAAAAATATAATAATATAAACATAAATAAATTATTCCATGCAAAATTTTACAAAGAACGGATTTAATCACCAAAGGTGCAAACATTTTAAGAAACAATTATTAAATTATTCAAATAAATATTAGAAATAAAATAAACGATTATCAGACAAAGGAGTGGAAATTTCGTTCATTCGTTTCCTCACTCACTTACGCATTCATTGATTCACTCACTCACCCATTCATTTATTCATTTCCTCTCTCACTCACACCACTCACACACTTATTTGTTCATTCATTAATGCATTCATTGATTCACTCATTTACTCTCATCCTCGCTCATTAATTCTCACACTCATTTAATCACAAATTCACTCTTTCACTCAATCCCTCAATCACTCCTTTAATCCCAAATTCACTCGTTCATTCATTCATTCATTCATTTAATCGCCAATTCGTTCATTCACTCATTCACTCATTTGATCGTCAATTCATACATTCATTCATTCACTCACTCATTCAATCAAAAATTCACTCCCTCATTAATTCGTTCATTCAATCACAAATTCATTCACTCACTCACTCATTTATTTACTTTAACCAGAAAATATATCCAGAAAACTCTTTTTTCATTAAAAATACTTATTCTCTCATTCACTCACTCATTTAATCGCCAATTCACTCACTCATTCATTCGCTCATTCAATCGCAAATTCATTCACTCACTTATTTATTTACTTTGACCAGAAAATATATCCAGAAAGCACTTTTTTCTTTAAAATTGCTCGGGTGACCATTTCTCGTTGGCTAAAATAAAGCCGCTTGGTTGTCTAATAAAAATACATTTAACATATTTATCTGCTTTCTTATGATTTCTAATATTATATTCTAATATCTTTTCTTTTTATTTCCAGTGCAATATCATTGCTTCATCGTCCTGTTCCGAGCTTTTCCCACGGCTGAACCCTCCTACTAATTCAGCGCCTTATAGAGTGGTATGTCAACTATGGAAAGACCTAACAAGATTTTCTTTTGCAAACTTTGACGCCTCCCTCTCTGTGAGTCATGCAGGCTTTCCACTCCAAGTTCTTGAGGTGCCGGTGAGTGAGACTGTTATGTGACTCAATAGTTCTATTCTTTTTTAATTCAATACTGTTTATTGCTGCAGAGTGTATCCTTGAGAGAAAGTCACGAAAAGTCCAATACCGTATGTTGGTGGATTATTAATTTTGCCAACACCCCGGCACGATCTGTTTAGAACATGTTTACTACATTCCCCCCACGTTGTGGCCACCTGTTTTTCTTATGAATCGGCTGTTTTCTTTTAAAAGTGTTTGATGAGGGTGTTTCCTTTTTTATGTAGTGTAAACGTTTGTATAGATCATAGAAGATTCGGATGCTTAACCTTGATTTTTGTTTTTTTAAGTCAATTGAACAAATGTAAAAATTATTCTTCTGACGATTATAATGAATAAAAGTGTGATAAGTGATATAATTATTTGTAAATTTTAACTTACTTTTCTGAAGAACAACACTTAAAATGTGAGATATCTGTGACAAAGTTATTTGAAGGTTTCTCACATTTATTAGAAAAGTTTTTGAAAAAAAAAAAAAAAAATAGAGAATATTTTTTTCAATAATATATAACTTAAATTTCTCTGATTCTGAACTCAAAAATAAAAGTTAGTAAGTATTTATAATTTATTTAGCTTCCTTTTTGTCGAACACATATAAAGCTTTTATTTAAAAAAATCCGTAGTGTTTCTTAGGTCAATTTTAGAAATGTGCGTTAATCTTATCAAAGTTACTTAGTATTTTTATCTATGCAGAATGAGAATTACTATCGGGTCATCTCAAATTGCATTATTATAAATATAACGCTATTAAATAGATCTTTCTATTTATTTGAAAATAAACGAATTTGTTATTTCGTTTTTAATGAGATTTTGATTTGAAGCACAGAAGCCATGACTTTTTTTTTTGAAAACAACGATTCCTTCATTATTCAAATAACAGAAATTGAAGCGGAATTCAAAAGCAATAAAAATCTCACATTTTGTTTGTACGTAAGCTCTTGCAAAATTCATTTGCATTCATATAATCAACATTCCAAACACTTTGAGTTGAATTTTTGGGCCAAGAATAAAAATTAAAATGAAAAATGTCGCCTTACTCCTTTAAAATTAAATGCGAATTTTAAAAAATTTAAAAATTATTTATTACTATTTCCAAAAATATAATAAACATTTTTAATTCGTTTGAATTTTTTCGGTATAGTAAAAATATTTTTAAAAATATTTTTTTTTAAAAAAAAAAATGTCAAAATATGTATCTTTTGAAATCTCGCATGAAATGATTTTTATTTAACAAACTGTTTAAAATATATAATATTTGCTCACCTTTGGAAAATAAACAGCACATTTAAAGTAGGATATGAAATGGCTTTCTATTAAGGCAACTATCAAGAGTATTTTACGATAAACTAAACAAAAATTATTTTTAAAAACTACATATTTCCTTCCTTTTTTTTTTAAAAAAAAATGACCATTTTAGTTGGTGAACCCCTGAAAAAGTATTAAGACAGTAAATTAAATGTCGAAGTTTCATTTATTTTATTTTTAATTAAAAGTCTGTATTTCTTTTTAATTATTTTTTGCTCTCTCGAATAAAAAAAAACTCTTCCAAAACCAAGAACAGAAAATTTTAAAACTCCTTCCTCAACTTTTCAAAGTATAATCAATCAAACATCATTTGTGCACATTTGTAATAGCTGTTTCTGAGAACAAATATTCTTTGAATAATTCCTGCATTCTTAAGTCTGGAAAAACAACATCATTTATCTATATTGACTCATTAAAACCAATTTGTCAAATACGTAACGCGTCAGGTGGACGCTCTATTTCATAAATCACAATGAGCTGCAAAAGCCCAGAAGGAGTTCGTTCCTTTGAAATTTATTATTTATTTGACACATTGTTACGAATAGCAAAATATTTTGAATGCTACTGTAGCCATAGGTCATACCGAAAATTCCTCTTTTGTTGTTCTGACGAAGAAAAATTGCTGCCGGATATAATAGGCATTAATCATTTAATGTTCAAAAACGTCCTAAATACGATGCAAGGTTGTGAGTGAAAAATTCATCAAAAGTTAGTTCAATATACGATGCAGAGAAAAAAATAATAATATCCCTTATCTCAGAGAACTATAGGCAAATATGAAATTAGAGTACTTGCTATGTAATGAGAGTAAAATAAATTTCTTTGGCATCATTTATTGTTTGAGAATGTTTTTATATAAATTTTCCTAGAATATTTTGATTAGAATGCTAACCCCTCTTTAAAACCTGCATTAAGGAATTAAAAGTTAACTTTCGGAAGAAGAACATTTCAGTAAAAGGAGTTCAGGCTTTGATATTAAAAATTAATAATTAAGTATTTTCGCATCTTTCCATTTTCTTAATGGATGAAATTAAATTATCCTAATTTTGAATTATTAGTAAGATGAGTGGCCTTATTAATGATTGTTTCATTTATGAAAGCCAATTTTTTTGAGGATCATATTTTACTTCAAAAAATAATTTGTTCGCCCTTAATGATATAAAGTCAGTTTTCAGGATAAAAACAAAACAATTCCACAAATTTAGATTCTAAAATTAAAAAAATTTCATGGAAAATCTTGTTTTTTATTTACGAAAACCACCTATGAGGATGTAAACAACTTTCATTGGAATTTGAATTTCAGAGGAAAATAATGAATGGTAAAAGGTCGTGTGTTCATAATTTTTAATTAAATTTTATTGCATTTGTGCATTTAAAACTTTCCATTTCATGAAATATATTGTAAATTAAAATTATTAAAACCTAATACACCCATTTAAAATAAATAAATTATCCATTTAAGATATTTTTCATGTTGAATCTAATTTTTCTTTCTTACGTGATATGGTTTTAAGAACTGTCATGTATTGAAAGATTTTTGTATGTATTTTTGCATAAATTAAAGTACAAAAGTTGAATTTAAGAAATCGTCTAAAGTTTTAACTTAATAAAATGTAATGCAATGAAGATTGCTGTAATCTCCTTTTATACTCGTTACAATTCATTTGTAATCCGGAATTTTGAAATTGAATACCATTGTTACAACATGTGGACTTTTGCCAATTTTCCACTGCTGAAAATTCTTGACAGTTACGACGCAATAAGTATATAGCACGTTTGATGATTCAAGTCTAGATATGAAAGAAATGACATTTATACACCATGTTCTTTCCCCACCATTAAGAAAGTTTCTAATTGGTTTCACAAGGCCTAATGTCAAAAAGATTACTTAAAGATGTCAATTTACTGTGATTTTTGGGGTTTTCATGAACACGGCTTGAGCAATGACTAACTTCACTATTGAAACTTCAAGTTATTACACAATCGTGACGTATGCTAGGGATTTGTAATGACAAAGGAGCTTATAACATTTTATTATGCATTTTAATCTGAAATATTTCTAAAAGATTTCTTCTGTTCTTATGCATCAATAATTTTTTTTAGAATTAGAATTTTATGTTCTTTCTGTTTATATATATATATATATATATATATATATATATATATATATATTTCTGTTACATAATATTTTATATTCTTTCTATTTATTTCATTTTAAATTATAAGAACATTTATGCCTGGGGTTTCAATGTATATTTGTATTCCAAATACATTTAAGTAAAATCATAAAATAAAATATACACGTTTCTCTCGCTTATTTTTTGAAAAAAACTTTTCAATAGCATAAAAAATAACGTGAAAATATCCTTTTCGATTGAACATTTAAAAAAATGTGAAATAAAATTATAAAACACTTAAAATAGTTTCTTAGGTGTTTTAATTGTTTAATATAAATTAATCTTATTTTTATCTTTACTCATAATTATTTCTAATTGATAGAAATTCATTTTCCTTATATTTAATTTATTGAACATTTTTAATAAATATTGGTTACTTATCTACATTTATATAAAAATTTTGCGAGCAATAATGTTCAATAAAATATAAAATAGCTCTTTTGAATAATTTTGTATTTTCGATGGAATATTTGAAAAACTGAAGAACACTTATTACAGAAATTATCTTAAACCAATTGTTTAGCATATTTTACTGGGAATAAAGAAAATACTCTCGAGAAAATAGATGTCTATATTCTAAAAAGAATAGTAATTCTTACTTTCAAACTGCAATTTATATCTCATTGATTAAAATTAATGTTTAGTATGTATGAACGTACCCCTTTGTAATATTGTTATAGACGTTAACTCAATGGTTCATATCTAAACAAAAAATCCTTTAAATTATTATTGTTTCGTAGATGATTATATTTCATTAAAATACAATAAAATATGTCATGAAGTTTCCAAAACAATTTCAAATTATGAACTGTTTTCTTTCAAGAAAAAAAAAAGTAAATATACTTATAATATTCATAACATTCGTACGCCGTATTTCTATCAATTTCTTTTATGCTTCGTGTAATTTATGGTAAAAAAAAACATGAGCAAACTCATAAACAAGGAAACGGATTCCAAATTTTGAAACTTTAATAATATTCTAAGTAAACGGAACTGCAGTTCACATAAAATTATTATGAATGCACATTAAGTGTCATTTAGATGGTAATTTCAGCTTAATGCTCATTAAATCCCAACCGTTTACGGTAAGTGTAATTGCATTTTACAATAATCCTCATTTTCTAAATAACTGTTCAGAAATAAATCGATTTTTAAAAAAAAAAAAAATTCGGCCGGGGGAAGAAAGCCTACTAAAAGATTTAATTTATTTTCTATTGGATAACGAGGCTGTCTGTGAACCAAACTTCACAGCAGGTTTCTGGGCTTCCCCAGTGGCTTGTTGATGGAAAATAAGACTGGGTTTGACAACTATTCACATTTCAAAATGTAATTGCGATTACTCTTTTCAACCACATGTTTTGTTAAATGGGGGAAAAAAAGTCTTCAGATGCTTTCTTATTGAATTTTTTGTGTGTGTGGAGTTTCCATGACGTTACAATGGATGTCTTGCCTTTACACATGATTTGTAGTTATTTATTCCATGTATTTCCATTTTGTGAAAAGATATGAGTAATTTAAAAGCATTTATCCATTTTTGAAAAACTTTTTGAAGAATGGAGCTGTTACGAAAATAGATTTCCAATTACAGAATTTAAATTAAAGTTACTTGTAAATATGTGCGCACGTGGAAAACTAGGTTCTCCATTAAAAATTAGGGTTAGTTTTGTTACGTGTTGCAAATTAAAATTTATTTATTAAGTATTAGTCTTTATTGTCTTGCCATTGTTTTCATTGAGTATATGTTTTATTCATTAATTTTTTTTAATGTTTAGTGATTTTATTTATTTTTAAAATTATTCTTCTGAACACTTTAGGGAAAAGAGATCATCCTTCATCCCCTAAAAAAGGGAATGCGTGTGATAAAATAGGCATGCTACGCCTTCTATACACATTATGAATATTCTTTGCTTTTAAGTACAGTTTTTGAGGGATTTATAAGCATTAAATTCATGTTTAATAAAGTAAATCATAATTTCATATAAAATTTTATTTTTAATTTTCTGGATTTTGAACATAAGAAAGCTGAAATCAATGACCCTGAAATAATTTGGCTAATTTAGAAAATAAAAAGCAGAATAAAAAATTAAACTGAAAGAAATTGTAAATTAGTTTCAGTTATTTAAACGAGTGAATGATGTAGAAAGAGAGTTTAATGGTGCGAGAAAGATGTGACCATACTGAACCCAAAACGATGTAACTGCGATATAGACGTTTGAAAAAATAAGGAAAAAAAGTAAAAACGGATGACAAGAAGGAGGGTCGAAATTAGAGGAAGATATCCCGGGGACGCATCTCCCAAGTTTATCAAAAACGGTAATACTCATACAACAGAAAAAGATCACTAGAGGATCTCAGGGTCATGATGACCACACTTATCTTAAGAAGGCAAGTCCCTGAGAGGATAATTTAAACTAGACGAATTATTTGTCTTAGTTTTCCTTTTTATATCGTAAACGAAAAATGATTTAGCTTAAGACTTGATCAAACAATTTCATTTAAAATAAGAATTGGGTTTCTATGGAGAGCAATCTAATGATTTTATGTTTCCCCGTCCTATTTACTGTTTATTTGATACCTGCATATAATTTAATGCATACGTCAGAAAAATTCTGTAATTTTTTTTTCTTCCAATTATTTAATTGAGTTGAACAAAACTGCCTCAGAAAGATATCCATTTCTTCGTAATTTAAGAGAATTTAATCTCATGAAAAAGAAAACGATAATAATTTACCAATGATTCCATATAATAAAAAAATTAAAATT
Organism: Nephila pilipes; assembly: GCA_019974015.1. Classification (NCBI taxonomy): domain Eukaryota; kingdom Metazoa; phylum Arthropoda; class Arachnida; order Araneae; family Nephilidae; genus Nephila; species Nephila pilipes. The sequence continues at coordinate 544,230 of BMAW01061153.1, forward strand.
AAACCATGGGAAAAGAAGATAAATTTAATAAAAACAACATTCTTTTATTTCCAAAGACGCGGAAAAACATTTTTAATATAAAAATACGTATGTAAATGTTTTTCAACTAAGATTATTGAATATTTAGAAAATTTACCGAGAAAAGCTCAATTAAATTATAGATGAAAAAAAGGTCCGAAAAACCTGTACTTTGCTTCTTTCCATTTATTCATATTTTATTTTATATTTAGAGTGTTCTTGGCTATTTCTATATTATCTACTCAATTTATTTTTAAAAAGCCAATATTTAAATAAAAATAATTGCATAATTGCGTGTTTGATACCTATAACATTTATTATTCATTGTTTAATTGCGCTTACGATAGTTGCTGGAGGAAATTGCAGACGAATTAATTATATTTTTAATCTAGATACCTTTATAATTACAACCTGGGGGTTAATTAGTTTTTCTATGACACGTTTGACAAATTGATATGAAGAATCAACTTGTTACTTATATTTGACAATCTGTTATTAAACATTTTCCCCAAATTAGCCAATGGAAATCTTTAAACAGATCAAAATATTCTCATAAATTCATAAAAATATGTGCATAAAACAAAACTCCTAAGATATATTTATATGGAACGATGACTAATCGGGTTGTGTCTCATAGTTCACCGAAGACATAAGATTTTTAAAAATTCCTTTCATTTTTTTATTTCAAAAAATGCTATTTAGCTTGAAATAAACTGTTGTTACATGTAACGGAAGTGTCACAAGAGTTTATTATTCCTCAATGTTAAAAAAATATGCGAAACCCACAAAGCTAATAATAGCTTAACAAGATCAAGCCAAGAAGAAAGTGACACATTACCAAAGGGCCCACAGACAATGTGAGAAGTAAGTAGACACTTTTTTTTTCGTCTGTTTGTGTCCTTCGAGGTTCGTTGACTGTTAATGTTTCTGGAGAGCACTTGCCTTCAAGCGAACTGACAAGGGCTTTGCCAGAGCTTCTGTTATCCTGTTTTTTTCTCCTCGATTTCTCTATTGTGCGTTTTTTATAAAGTACTTCCATTTCCAGATGTGTAAAAAAAAAGGAAAATATCCCGTTCTCAGCCCCAAGGAAGCGCAAGTCTAGATATTTTAAGAAACTCCGTATCTTTTTATATTAAAAAAAAAACTGAAGAACTTTCTTGGATTTTTTTGTAAATCTGAGTTTTCGATTGGTAAGTTCTCGAACCTTGAAACTTACTTGGAAAAAAAAGACTATTTTTTTCTAAATTAATTTCGAAATGAATTTACCTTCTTTTTTCTGTCTATTATGTAAAAAAAAATTAGTTTGACAGCTAAGGCTTGTAATTATTTGCTCTACAGTTTCAAACGCCTCCATTCATTTGTCGAGTAACATCATATGTTATATTACATGTTTTGTAAGGGAGGATTTACAATTCTGCGTTGACACAAACTTTGCTATTCGGTAGATCTCCCGTTCGAACAAAAAGGAAAAAAAAATTATGAGATTTGTCTACAATTTTATTATTTTTATTTTAATTCAATGCGAATAATGTGTGAGGAAAAATAATTTTAAAAACATTTTATTCATCTTTTAAGAAAAGGTAATTTCTATAAAGAACTGGAAAAAACAATTAGGGCGTTGTAAGAATTTGCAATCATATACGCATACTTAAAATCTGACTTTTTTTGTGAGTTATTGCAATCTCTCTCTCTCTCTCTCTCTCTCTCTCTCTCTTCAAAACTATAAAATTTTTACTCACAATTTACAAATTCTATATTTAGCATACACTTTATATTTATCTAATAATTAATAAACATCATTTTTATTTATTATTTTTTTAAAATTTTTATTGTTTTATAACTTTAATTTTTCTAGGATTTACTTTTATTTGCTTTTTACATAACTTATTTCTTTTATATTGTTTCATGTTAAATATAAATAAGGTTTTATATTTCTGTTTAAAATCTCTTAATACTCTTAAACTTTTAATACTCTTTCAATACATTTTGTTAAATCGTGATTTATTTAGTTGCAAAAAAAAATCATTCTTTTAACGATTTTTGGAAAAAAACGTATTCAATTACAGGCAATGAATATTATTATTTTTTTTACTATTACCTTATGCGTTAAAAATGTAACAATATTATTTGTTATAAATACCAATTGTCAAAACATTTTGAATTTCTGAAGAAAAGAGTTTTTAAAGATTCATTTTATTTTTGAAATTATAAAACTTTTCTTGATTCATACGGAATGCTAACAGAATGCTCATCATGCATAAAATTGTTGTTAGGATTTTAAATATTAACATGAATTAGTATGGCATTTACGCGGTTAAATAATAATTGTATGAGTAACTAAATTTTATGAGTTTAATTATTTATTAAATTCCATTAACTTTGATTAATTAACTGACTCAACTGCGTATTTAAATTTTTTGAATTGTATTATTTAGAAGAATCCACTTTTGATTAACTTAGATACTTATCTGTGTAGCTTTATATTTCCCCTATTTTTGGAATTATAACATTTAAAGAGTACTGAAATGAGTAAAATTTATAAATTATTCTTATTATAATTTTTTAAGAATTCGTTCAGAAATAAAGCGCAGGTAGTGCACAAATAATACTTTTTATAGAAACAAATATTTACAACAGAAAAATAGTTGTTCTCTCATGCTGTATCTGGCTTGTAACATAAACGATTTATTCCAATGATTTTTCAGATCTACAGGAAAAACTTCAAGTTGATCAATGTCAGTATTTTCTTTAAATAGTGTAAATGTTTCAAAACTTTTTGGAAACAAAATGTTATTGACACGTAACTTACTATTACTATATCCCATTGAACATTTTAAAACTATTTATATTACGTCATTTAAGCAATACATTGTGTCTTTGCCATTTAAATTAATGTATTTCAGTTTCGGAAAATATGAATTGAGACTTTGGTTTGATCTATTCGTATATACTTTATCTAGACTTCTTTCCTGTAAAAGAATATTAGTGTTGTTTACACAATACTATAATATAAAACGTAGAGTACTAAATAATCATTACCATAAAACTTGCTCTTTAATATGAAGTAGAAATTCTAAACAGGATATCTTAATATAAAACATATTCGTTGCATTGAAATCAGTTTTCATCTTTATACAATGCTCTTTTTCTTATTTTTGATTTATTTTGGTAAAGTAAACGTGATTGCATTTTAAATTTTTTTTAATTTGCATCAATATTTTCTAAATAAAAGAAATTAATGTTTCAAGGTAAATAAAAGTGGATATAAAAGTGGAGTCTTATTAAATATATTTTACTCACAGTTCCTACAAATATTTTGATAAGATATCATTAAATTATTTTTAATAGAATTCTTAAATGTCTTAGAATTTAAATTCAATTAGTGTATTGATTTCTTACCGTAATTTTAAGCTGCATTTTTTGTCAAACATTCTCCGAGAGACCTGTTTGTTAATATATTTTACTTATTAGTTTCAGTCACAAAATTGGAAAGAGTGGCAGGTAAATATGAGGCCTTACTTAATATACAGTGATGTCTTCCAGTCATAACTGAGCTCTTAAGTCATATTTCAATCTAATATATGAGTCAAAAACTACTTAACTCCTATTAAAGACACGCAGGAACGAAACAGAATTCTTTATTTATTATCACTGTAGAATATATATCTGATGTCGCTCTCTCTAGAATCCCAACCTAACTCACAATCCTAATTTACGATTTAAATAAAAATAATCTATCTTACTAGTTCACTCACTCTTAATTCCACAACTCTAATCAACAGTAATTATGTAGCTTAATATTTTTTGTGGAACTGTGTTCAAAATCCACAAAACTAAAAGAAGAATTTCAGTCTGTGTAAGAATTCTATCACGGCAAATCATAATTTTCTATCTCTTCATTTTCCACTAATTCTATATCATTATATCTGAATCACTTCATTTCACTTCTATCTTCATTAAGTTTACCTAATCACATTTCATTTCGGTTGGGAAGAAATTGTAATTTCATGCAATTCAAATCAATAAAAGTCCCCTAGGTCAGTGAAGAGAAAAGGGTGAATAGTGCATTGTCGCTATATTTACCACACCCATGTGAAATATTTACACAAAAAACTTTGAGGAAAAATTAATTTTAAAAAGTTTTGAAGCACTGAATACTATGTCTCCATTAATTAATTAATTATTCTCTAGTACCAATCACTTGAGCAATTAAAACCATTCATTTCCGTACATCAGATCATAACACAAGCCATTTCAATTTATTTCGAGAGCAACGTTGCCTAAAGATGTTATTTTGTTTTCTTTACTATTCTTTTATTTTCGTTATGCTCCTATTATCAGTGAGAATGATTTTGTTACATTCAGAAAAAAAATTTCTGCTTGTGTTATTTTGTTAAAACAAGATAGAAAATTAAGTGGGAAAAAAAAAGAAATGTATGACCTTACCTAAGTGCCATATAAGTCACCACAGTGACAGAATGTCTTGGACCCCAGTTTTCAGGCCACCAAGGTTGAAATTCGAGTTTCCGATAACGCTTGAATGTTTTAAAGCACAGTGTTTGGGAGGTCCGAGATGCATAAAATCCATTGCGGGGAAAAAGTTCTCTCATCTATTCTCCGTCTTACTTACGAACCCCTTGATTTTAGATTCTTAGCACACAACTTTCATTGTCCATCTTCTTTGGAGTTTTTTTTTTTTTTTTTTTTTTTTTCATGTACAAAAAAAAGCGATACTTAAATTTATTTTAAATTTGGAATTATTTATAGCTGAATACATCTGATTATCAGTGACGTACCCAGAGGGTGTTCAAAAGGACTTATGCACCCTCCAAGAGTTTTTCCCGAAATTAAAATATTTCAGGATAATTCTTTTGTCACATTATTATAGATGTTCTAAATTTTAAACATAATAATTCTTTCTCCTCATGCTTAAATTTTTTTCATCACGAAAAAAAAAATGGACTTCATCCAAGTCAATTCCTCAGAATAGAATAGAGAAGTCTTTTCTGTCTGTAAAAGAGTGCCTCTGGGTCAATGTTTGTAGCTGAAGAGGGGAGAGGGAGGTCCTATAGAAAAATCACCCTTAAAAATGTAAATTTTATTCTTCTTGTCTTAATTATTTTTTAAAAAATATTTTTAGTTTTGCAATTTTTACAACTGGTAAAATAATGTCAATACTTGAACAGCTTTAAATAGGAAAAATAATACTGACATAGGTTATGTACTTTTTTACCGAGAGGTAATTTTAAACTACAATATTGCTTCTTTCTTGGTAAAGATGATTATGCACCTACAAAATTAATTCCTGGATACGCTATTGCTACTTATTATTTCGTATAATATGCCATAATAACAGATAATCGACGTATGTATAGTGAAGTCTATAACGCATTGTTTTTATAACGCGATTTCCACATAACACGGAGCGAAAATTGCGGCAGCTTTTCAATAGCACGGTTTTTTGTGCAAGAACATCTCTACAACACAAATGGATTCTAAAATTTATCTATGGCAACACTTATTCGATATGTTTAATTTTTAGTTAACATTTACCGAGTATTCGCTTGTTTATCGATTCCAATTATCCGGAAATATCCCTAAAAATAAGTAAACAATTAAGCATTGCTAACTTTTAATTTATTCGAAAATTGTCTTTAACTATGTTCGGACGTAGATGTATTAAAGTTCTTTTGACTTATTTAATTTACGTTATTGGAACTGTACAACATTTGTGAATATCTAAGTAACCGTAACATTTACCTGAAAAAAATAATAATCCGTAAGTTTGCAAAATGACTAAAATAAATAAAAGCAGAACACAGATAAAAAGAAAATATAACTATATCTCTTGGGGACAAAATCAAAATTTTAAATCGTTTGGAGGATGGAGAAAGGATATCGTCTGTTGAAAACTTTATTTTTGTTTAAATGAACTGTATTACATTCAATATACCTAAATTCAAATATGTAAAAATCTACATATTCTTTATCATTTCTATTATAAAATTTTATTTATTGACCGTATCAATCACAATTTTATACTTTGATAATGCAGTTTTTACATAGGTCTGAACAGATCCGTTTTATTTTCAATTTATTTAAATCTTATACTTTATGTAACGCTGTACGAATTCATTTAATTTGCATTAATCTTAATTTATTACAAATTAAATGAGATCACGTTATAATTATTATATTATTAAACGAAACCGTGTTATATGTAAACGTAGCATAAATTAATTTGAATTTTGTCTCATTTTTAAGTTTCAAACAACGCGGTTTCCATAGAACACATTTCCTGATTTGAATTAATTCAGAGTTTCTTATAAAACGGTATGAATTAATCGTCTTAAAGGAGATTTGACTGTTCTAAAAATCTAATCTTTTCTCTCTTACAGAAAATCTAAAAAATCTTACAACCAACTTAAATTTTAGTAAATTATGATAATATAGATACAGAACTAATAAAATCAGAACAACACAAATGCACTGATACTTAAACAAAACATTAACGATCCCAAAATTCAATAATTTTAGTAAATATGTGCTTACAATTATAAATAAATTTATAAGATTAACATTGCTGCAGCTCAAACTTTTGATTTTTATTCGGTGCCTTTAGATTAAAGTCATTAAATTTTATACGAACAGAAGGCTTGTGACTTATTTCGTTTTGATTTCATGTATTGTATTATCATCAATGTATTTATAACAACTTTTCTTGTAATTATAGTTGGTCAAGTTATACACTTGTGTCGCCCACCCAACCCGGGCGTCCTCTTGTGCCATCACTAGATTCAATTATTAAACACTACGACACAAATAATTACAGAATAACCAAAACAATTATTCAACAATTTATTAGTATATATAATTACTATGACTGAAATGATTGTGCTCTCTCGGGTAAGCTTTCTAATACCTTAGTTCAACCCACCAATAGTAATCTAACTGACTCTTACCACTAGTCCTTCCTCGACTACAACTCAGACTCTGGAACAACTGTTGAAAACACTAGGCAAAATCTTTCTACAGCAATCCTTGCTCGAACCCTCTACTATAGACTTTAATTCCTCCTTTCTCTTATCTAGCACTTCAGCTTCCCCTCATCTCACCTACAACGCCTCTCTGATCCTCCTTCAGATGTAGTTTATATATTTCCAAACCTAACACTTCACTTCATTCCTAACTGCTTTACATACTAACTTTATGTATCCCGTTTCATTTTTGGTTGGGCAAAGGTTGTTTAGTGAAAGCAACCAGTCTCAATTGAAAGTCCCCAAGGTTAGTGAAGAGAAACCGCGAATAGCCCAATGTCACACACTTAAGAAGTTTAATGCATGCTTGATAATATTTTTCGAGTTATATTTTTAAGAAAATAATTTCATTTTTGAATCCATTTAATTAATGGTTCCGTTAGGAAAAAAATGATTTTACCGAAATGTTTATTCATCAAAATACCATTAAGCTCCAAATATTATTAGGATCATTAAAATAAATAATTAAAAACCATTAAGTAGATAACATAGAATATATTGAAAAAAATTATGCATATTAAAACTGCTGGAAGAAAATTATGCATATTGTAATGCTAATTAAAACAGCTGAAGTTTTTTTCTAAAAAGCTCTTAGGTATCATTGTCAAAACTTCCTCATCTTTTTTTTTATTCCTTTTTCAGAAAAAAAAAATTCCTTTTCTTTGACCGGAAAATGAATTATATAATCCTCTCTTTTAATTAATCTTGTTCTCAATCATTAAATTTTCTTTACTACAAAATTTACATGGTAATAAATGCAAATATAATGAACTAATTTCCATCATTAAATTCTCCTATATCATTTCGATCTTTTTCTGATATTGCCCCCAAACACTCCTATGGGCATGTTTAGATTTATTTGCATCACAACTCTCAAAATAGAGTTCGAAAATTAGGTGACATGCTCGTTAATTTTTTTAATTGCGATGGTTTTTGTACAAAATCGGAATTTTTGTTTTCAGAACTTGTTAAGCCATTTCATTTGACTTAATTTTCTAGAAGTTTGAAATCATATTTGTCTTCATCCCAATCATAAACTCGACTTCAAACACAATATAAATTATTTTCCTTGCGCAGAAAAATAATGAAAATCTTTGACTCCATTTTTTTTCTGCGTTTGTCCTCCCTCCCACAATTTCACAATGTGTACTAAAATTGATCAATGTGAACACCTCCCTACGGAATCCTATTTTCGAAATAGTTCATTCTATGTCAACATTTTCTTTTTCCTCTCTGGCTTTTATTATTAACAAAATTTTGTCAAAATAGTCAATTCAAAGTTTTGAGATTAAGACTGAAAAAATAAGATATCAATTTTGTTGTTATTAAAATTTTTCCTATTTCTTATAAATTTATTAAGTTTGTAATGATGTATAATACATAAATATTTTATAGGAATACAACTTTTTTTTTTCGCAACAATTATATTTAAAGAGTTAAGTTTTTGAAAATCAAGCTAATTGAAGAAAAATGACGTTAAAGTTGTTATTACTGAGCGTATTTCTGCAACATTAAGGTGATTCTAATAATTTTTTTGCGAATTTCGAGGTAATTAAAATTATGATTTTTCAAAAAAAAAAAACAAAATAGATACCTATCGAAAAATTTAAATAATGTATATTATATTAGATAAATTATCGTTTGCAATTTTAGTTGGTTTACAGATCCTGATTTTGACATATTTTAAATTATTTCATTGCAGTCATGGCTTAAGAAATAAACTGTAATTCGCTGCTTAATAATTTATTTCACGTTAGATACGAGAGGAGAGTCAAATACATCGAAAAATTAGCGGTAGACGCAATATGGGTCTTTTCGCCTCAGTAGCTAAATCAGAAGAGATTGTATGCTTTCCCAGCTTCCAGAGAAGTTGAATTTAAGGGTTAAGCTGGATCACTTGCTAGTAGTTGGAGGGATCTTTAGGTATTTTATATGGCGAATTATTGTCTATAGGGAAATTTTCCTACTATTTGGAGCGTGAGAAAATGCCAATATTTGCAGATTTGGAGCACATGATCGAATAAATTAAAAGATTAAATGAAATTGTATAAGGAAATAAAATGATAGTTAAAGTACAGGAAATTAAGAAATTAATAAATTTAAATGTAAGATTTATTACATGTACGTATATGTAATATATGTAAATATATATATATATGATGTGTGTGTGTGTGTGTGTGTCAATTTTAAGTTTACAATATGTTTATGTCGATCTTGTAATAATTGAAATTTTTATTAATTTTAATTTTGATTTTTTTTATTTCAGTTATATGACTTGTAATTTATAAAAAACTTATATGTATTAAAACTTCAAAGTTATTAATAATTATGTATAAATCTCTTTCCATTACATTGTAAACATGCGCAAAATGAGTCATTTTGAATATTTACGTATTGTTATACATATAATAAATATCGAGAAATAGTAATAGAAATATATATAAAAAAATGTGAATGTTATATAATGATTGTTACGAACCTAAAGAAATATTTAACAGAGTGTTAATTTTTTTATAATTTTTCATTTTTATGACGTCGGGAACTTTTGTCGTAGGAAAACGAATATGACAACCGTTCAGCAGCCTTTGTCGAAACTATGTTCAACTGTAGCTAAATTCTTCTTCTTCTTCGATTCGTTTTCTGTAGGGTGAATGTAATATCACAATTATTTGTATATTACAATAACACTTCCCAATAAGAGACACCCACTGAATCAGATATTTTGTCCCTTAATTAGAGATATCCCTATTTCAGAAGGTCATACTAAAAAAAATGTTATTTGATTAGAAATTCAGGTTGTATCAAACTTTAAATAAATGACATATGAATAAATAATGTAGTCACATGTATTTATTTATAAATTTGAAGTTAATGAAAAGTGATGATTATTAATTAAAAAAAAAGTCTAACTCGTGCAAAAATGTAATTAATGAACAACAGAGTTTGTACTAACAGAAATTTGATTGAAAAATATTTCTTTATAGGAGTTTGCTTAAAATTCTGTGCATTGCAAGCATTTTTTGCTACGTGGATATTAATGTCACTGACGATCACTGTCACCAACAGTTATCATGAATTTTTTTGTATTTGGGAAGTGTATTTTAAGGTTTCTAGGTTTTTTTTATGTCAGACTTTTCGTCTGGCTCTTCGTTTTCCTCGCTGCTCTCCAAGCTATTTTTGTTAAAGCTCACATCATCAACAACAGTTAAAATAAAATATTTAATGTCGTCATTAGTGTCTTAAGTACACAAGTTTTCATAGATTTCTAAATATTCTTGCATTTAAACATTGCAATTGATTTTGACAAGTTCAATCAATTCATTTTCATTAGTAGTATTACTTCTAAGAATACATAAAACTAGAATTTCGAAACCTACTTTTTTCACTTCCGGAAACAGCTTCATATGCATCATATTGGTCCTTGCTTTGGATCGTCTTACAACTTGCTAACACTGTTTTCTTCACCCTACTAAGAACTATAGCAAGAATAAAATGAATTAGAATTCTATCGATGTGTAATGTATCATTTTTATTGCACCACAATTTTCTTTTTCCTAATGTATTGTTCCTCGTTTTCCTGCTGCAAAGTAATTTTCAAAAGCAAGGGATTAAGTTTTCATTTTATTGTTCCCCTGTCTCAAATCAATTTTTCCTGAACACAAACTCACCTTTAAAAACCTCATAAGATTACTAACAAGAGAGTATTTCTATTTTTACTTATTTCGCTGTCTCCATTTAATTTCTGAAATTTTTTTTCAGTGTCTCTTAAATAGTGTGTCTCTTAGTAAGAAGTAAGTACATTGTGATGCATATTCAAAGCGACAGGAACGAACAGAACTGTCTCTTAAAAGAGGTGTCCCTTACAAGAAGTATTATCGTATTTAGAAAATATGAAATAAATCCATATCTAACTTTATCACATTTTCAGTTTTAAACCTGTTCAAAAGTAACACATTTCTACAGTTTTGTAAATAATAATCAATGACATACTGGAACACTTACTTAATACTTTACTTCTGAAATAAGGTTACCATAAATAATCGATTCAAACATTTTTGATTCTAAGAAATTTTTCTACGAGATTGATTAATATCATTCTGTTGCATTATTTCTAGTATTATGAGTTTGATATCATATTGCTAAATACATTAGAATCTGTCAATTGATTTTCTAGAGAGAGGTATTAAATTGGTGTAGAAAAGCTTGACAAAAATGTATACAGAAGTTATATTGTAATAAAGGAGTTAAATGTGCATACAGTGAACTAGACTGGTTCAAGTTAAAGAGTCAAAATTGATGATTAATTAACATTGCTTACAAGTGAGCAACATAAAAGAGAAATCATATCGCAGTTGTATAACTTACCACTCAGTAAAACCAGCAGAATAGAATCAAGAATACGCCATAATATCTTTCTGAATTTCCAATGTTTTTTTTTTATATTTTACAGAAGTATATCGGCATTAATTACTGTGGAATTTTCTCTCACGAACTTTGAAAAAATAATATAGCCTATAAAGGTAGGAATCGGAAAGCACGTTAACTAAATTCTAGCGCAGAGATCCTCAACTTGGTTCCGCGGAATCCTAGGGTGTTATGGAACATTGATAGGGGTTCCGCAAGAGATCCCTATTTGCTCAATCAAAGCCTTAACATTTTAGAAAAACTTTAATTTTTGTAAAAGATCGAATTCTTAAATACAGATTGCTTGTAAAAATAAATGTAAATAAAGAATTTACGGATAAAATAAAATATTAATTTCGAAAAAATATCACGTGCTCAAATACATTAATCGAGGCGCATTAGATCATATATTATTCTCATTTTTTTGGCTCAGGTGAAGAATCTCCCACTTATTTCACTACTTTCAAAGTATAAAGTAAAATTGACCCACTCTTTTAAAATTGAAATTTAGGGCAGATTGCATTTTGAAAGATAATATTTAATGCTTTTCTAATTTGTATGATAATTTAGTTGATGGAGACGATAATCTCAATACAAAAGAAAAAAAATTAGTTTGATCCAGTATTTATCAGATCTGCAAAAAACTTACTTGAATATTTTCCTGTATTCAAAAAGAAAAATTCTCTCGGATCCAAAATCCTTCTCAAGACTGTGAAGCCTCCGAATTCCCAATAAAAGAAATTGATCGACAAATTGATATATCGAGCGACACTCGATTGAAACTAAAATTTAGTCAAATTGATATTATGTATTTTTAGATTGACATAAGAAAAGAATATCCTGAAATTGCCAAAAGAGCTATGAAACATCTAATGTTATATATTTCAACCTATGTATCAAAATTTCTTATCTCATTATTATTTCTAAGCAATAATTATTATATTGCATTAAAATTAAAGTAATAAATACTATTAGATTGTTTATTTCATGCTGGTAGTTAAAGTTTGCATAATAATATTAATCTTTGTGCAAATATTGTTTCATTGAACGTAAAGGCAAATGTATGCTATTCTTTCGTTGGCTACGTTTGAATTTTTTCATTCATAGAACAAATTCTTTTAAAGAATTTAAATGCTTTTATCTTCAACATTCACCTTTTTTATCCCCTTACCTTCAAATATAAATTTTTAGGAGTACAAATATCTGAAGTCTGTTGATTTTCACCGTATTAACCTGACCATTCTGACTTATCGCAAGAGAACTACTGTAGGACGTCTCTAGCCTTCTTTTTAAATATGCTTTCACATCCCAATCCTTTCCTAGGAAGTGAAAAGTTGATTACGGTATTCAGTGAACGAAAGCTTGACCTTGTCAATCAGGAGCCTTAATTCTCTTTTCCGTTTAGTGGCAGATTTAGTACTTTTAATTGAACGATCTCCTCCCTTTCTTTGACTTGCTTTCTGTTTTTGTTTTTTAACTTCCGTAACCATTAAAAATACTGATTAATTTGCCCGTTAAGAGACGCGCACCGTGGGAGTTGGCTCTTCCATCGTGTGATTGATAATTAGAAAAAATTCTCACGCACTTAACATGCGTATATTATTAGATATCCTGCGCTTATGAACGCCTGTTAAAAGTTTTGTTTCGTTTTCTGGGTATTCGTCGCAATGATTGAGTCTGGTTTTCTTTATTATTAATGAAAGCAACGTAAGAAATGTAGCATGAACGAAAAATTGCCTCTGATTTATTGCTAGGAAAAAATTCCTCGAGTATTTTTTTAATAAAAAACTACATTTTATGAGGCAATCTCACTTTTACGTTGTATAATAATTCATTGTTTTTGTCACGAATTTTTAGCTCTTTGAAATAAGTTTAAAAATATTTTGTTTCTGTTTGTTATTTTTTTTCACGATGATTATGCAGTAATTTTAATTTCTTATTGTGAACGTGAAGTTATCCAATTATTTTACTAAAGTAGAATTTAACATAAATGTTATCAGCATTTGAACAGAATTCTTGATAAAATGAATAAAATCTGCTTTACACAATTTATTAATTCGTTTATTTAACCTGCTTTACAATTTTTTTATTGCGAACTTTTGTTAAACTATACAATTTTAAAATCATTGAACACTCTTCAGTATTGTTATTCTTTCTCAAACTTCAAATACCTGAAATTTTCGAACAACCTTCATTAATAACTTGAATGAATCCTTTATGATAGTTTGAGTATTTTAAGTGATTGTTTTCATAACACGAATAACAGTTATTCATTTTTATTTAATTTTAATTATTGTAGTAATTTATTTCTCCTAATTTTCTAATAAATCATGCACGTTATCAATCACTATACATTTATTAATTTTAATCCGACATTTATCTCAACGTTCTTCATTTTTTTGTTTATTTTTTTTGAAAAAATAAGTTTTCAGGCTTTCAAATTTTCAAATCCATATTTCATATTGTTTTTTTTTTTTTTTTTTCTTCTTTTTTTCTGTTTTTTAATCTTAAATTTATGACGCAATTCTTAATATTTCACATAAAAAATATAATTTCATTTCTTAAATGAGTAAATTTATAAAATCTCATTTTGTTGAATTTAAATAAAATTATTTAATTCAGTAACAGTTTATTTTTAAAAAAATTAAAATACTGAAGTTTAAATAAAGTATTTAAAATATTTGACTGATATCAAAATTTGAAAATAAAAAAAAAAAGTTGCGAGGTTTCAGTTTCCCCTAAAATCCTAATGAGCATAAAACAACAAAACATTGCTACTCATAAAAGAAAAAAAAATTAGTAATATTTTTGTAAACATTAGTTAATATAACAGTTTTCTAAAACCCTTTGAAAACATTACAGGGATTAAAATACTATAAATTATTTTAAAATACCCAGAACTTATTATAATGATGCTATTTAAACAACTTTAATGAGTTTTCCTTTGAATTTGAAAAAAAAAAAAAATTTTAACAGATGGGCAAAACAAATGAAAATTGAAAACTGCAGCAGCATTTTAAAAATTAAACTTAACTAAGAAAAACATATTTTGATTAGATAAAGAGTTGAGAGTAGCTCATCTGTAAGACTATAAAATGAAACTATCATTAAATTATAATGTCCCACTTTTGCTTCTTAGTGATAATTGCGTGTGTTTTACTCATAATTTTGTGAAATAGTCTATGTAGTTGGAATATAAAGATGTATGCCTATGCATATGATGTGTGTTTAATCCCAAATCTATTATTCTTGACAAAAAAAAAAAGAACTTTATATGTTTTAAGAATAATTTCCTTATCCATTCAATTATAAATTAAATATAATTTTAAATCGTGTTAATCTCCCTTTGGTACTTTTCAGAGAGAACTGATTTTTATACCTTTGGTTCGTTCCTCACTTCTTGCATAGTATTCGTTAATTAAATTTACATGACAAAGTAAGTTAAAGATATTAATGAAAGGAAATTTCACTTTACCTTCCTATTTTTGTAATGATATCACAGCTTTAATGGTGTAATATAATGTATTTTGATTGCAATATATATTCATGTCATCGGAAATTTCTAAATTAGATCATTTGCAGAGTATTCCACTGAAAAACAGGGAGCTCGTCTTTTAAATAAAAAAAAAATAGAGAGAACATTCGTACATTTGTCACCATCAACAGTTTTTGAATTAATATAAAGTAATTAAATTTATTTTAATACATTTTCTTACATTTTGCACTTTTTTGTTGCATTTTTAACTCAAAGAAAAAAATAGTTCGCAAAGAGCTGCAAGAAAATTAATTATTTATTTTTGATTATTGTTTTGATTATCGTAACTTATTTAATTTTGATTATTGTAATGAATACAAATCATATTTACACACTTTGTTATATTACTAATGAATTTGTTTATTCGCTTAGCGAGCAAAAATTAAAAAGACGCTTAAGAAAACTATGAATTAATATCTTATCTCTTATGCCTTATTTACAAATTCTGAGATCTTTTTTTTTATTTTGTTTCTTACAAAGTTTTCTATGAATCAATTTAAAATGAAAAAAATAACATAACAATGTTGCTAAAACAAAGACGGTTATGATTAAAACTTACGAAAAGTGGATGTTGTACTTAAAATTGTTCATTTACTTAAATACTTTTTTTCCCACAATACTTGAGCTTTGAAAACAGAATGTCGAATTTGATTAATACAAACCTAAGCAATCACATACACAACAGATTAGACAAAAAACATAATAGAACGATTCTAAAGATATTCTCGCGGTTTCCTCGCGAAGAAAATATGTTAAGGAGCTCCCATCCCCCTCATGTTCTTTTCTTAATGTAAATTTAGCAAAGTTACACACTAACCTCTCATTTAGGCTTCCACATATTAAAGAATAATTGATTTTTCGATACTAGGAAATAAAAACTTGGATACAAAATTTTGTTCAATGCATTTCTATTCTTTCCGATGTATAAAATATGCATGGTTGACTTAAAATAATTGTTCTGCACCAGATCAAAAAATAATTGTTGTATTAAAAACTATTGACCACAAATAGATTTATTACATGGGTAAAACATATTCACGTGCATTTGCATCGAAACACCTCTTCCAGAAGAAGAATGGAATTAAATACGCGAAGACAATACCTAAAAATTACATCTATTTTTTCACAACAAATAATCTACAATTCTGTGTCCCTCATTCTTCTTTCTCAAATAAAATTACATCAATCCACGAAACCCTTTACAGTAAATTAAACAATTTTGAGGAAGCACAACATATATAGTGACAGAAACATGGCTGTTAAATATCGAATTACATGTTTTTGTTAAATAAAAAAAAATGGCCTTCATTTTTATCCGGATTTCCGTTAATCGCTAAGCAGATGCTTTTTGGGGGTGGGGAGGACTGCCCACGCAAAGGCAAATATACATTTATATTGCAGGTGTTTTTGTTTTAATCGAACCGCCCGGGGGTCCGTTTGGCGATTGTTTGCAGCTCTTTGAAGTAAATGAGGCTTATATGCTTCTTGGCAGCTGGATGGAAGGGTACATCCTGGGTCCGAGCCTTTTCAAGGCTACATTTTTTAATGGTGGATAATGAAAACATAGGATGTTATCGATTTGAAAGCGTTTTCTTAAGAATGTTTTCGCCTTTTTAATTTATGCTTTGAAAAAGTATTGTAAGATTCGTTAGTTTTAAATTTAAATTTGTTTTCAGGGGAACGTTTGGAAAGATTGAGGAATAAATAAGCCAAATAATATATTTCAATCTTGATAAAAACAAGTTTGCAATTGTTTGAATTTACTGATGTTCTCAGGCTTTCAATTTCATGGATGCTTAGTAATAAAGAAAGTTATACAATCAGAGTATTTTCTTATTTTCAAAGCTATTGCTTGTTCTCGAACCTAAATAAATAAATGAAATATTATGAATATTGAAACTTTGCGTGTTTTTTTTCATAATTAGTGATATGTATCGTGTGAGAAGTTAATAATATAGGAATAAATATTGAATAAACAGGAATGCAATCTCAATAATTTCAAAAATTTACAATCTCTAGTTTTCTGCCTATTGGAATGATTTGATCTCCTCTCAGGAAAAAAAATGAAATAGAGTACTTATATTTACGAACCAAGAAAAACTTGTAAGATATTTTTTAATTGAGAACCAAGCCTTCTTAGACACAATTTCCTTTTCTTGCATTATTTTTTTAAAAAAAAAAAACATCTACTTTTGTATAGAGTGATTGAAGTATCCTATACTATTTTACTACTATTTTAACGTTTATTAAACTAAAAAGAACTAATTTCATAAAAGTTTTAAAATTCAGTAATGCGAACAATTACAAAAGTGGTTTCGAAAAGTCGTTGTATTTTCAAAATAAGCACATTGTGTTTACCAGTAATTAGCGTTTTCCAATATAGCTCCAGAACTAAAGATCGAATAATTTTTTCTCTAAAGAAAATGCATGAGTTCTCTCAAGTATTTGTATTCGGTTTGTATACGTAGTTACTCGTATTGATTTTTACATCATTAAGTTTCCAATTAAGCGGAATTTATTGTAATAAGTTTCTGTTATTTTTTCCTTTATTCCGTGTCTTTTACAATCATATTCATGTTATCTTTTCGCTAAAATTTGTGTTTGAAGTTTTACATCTCTTCGTTAACAACAACAAAAAAAAATAATATCACATCCGATACCAAAAATCTATACATTTAATTGGCTGTAATTTAATATTAATGTTATGCTTATCACTTGAGAACAGTTATGCCTATGATTATTTTACTTCAAAAGAATTTTCCTAAGATTCCGCTAATTTGTTTTGTTCCTTCTGTTAACGAGAAAAATACTTGTTGTTACTCAAAATCTGTTGCAAAAGGAGGTTAAGGTATTTTTAAAGATTCTGCTTTTTTACGTAGATTTGAGAAATAAAATGCAAAAAGGAATTAATTTCAGCGCCTTTGGATCCGACTCTGTGAGGCAATGAAATAAAACATATTTAGCATTTAACATCCATTAAGAATTTTCCATTCACAAACGCCAAAAATAACGGATTTGTTAGAATTAAAAGGTTAGTTCCTTTGCCATTTAAATGTATTGAAATTAGTTTTGTGCATGTGTGTATTTTTACATCGTAAAAATTTGGCATTATAATGATTTAAGAGTTTTATCTTTTAAAAGAATTTTTAATGACTTAAATGTATATGACTTACCAAATCTCAAAATCTTCAAACAATTACTAAATATAAAAAAATTCATTTTATTTCGTATGATTCCTCCTCCATTTTAATGTCTAAAATTATGGAAAATAAATATCTTGCTCTTAGATGTATTTTTTTTTTAATTTCTAAATTTTATTTTAAGAAATTTGACTAGAAATCGATTTCAGCGCTTTTCTTTATTTTGTTATGCTTACAAATTGATTTTGCATTTATTCTTTTCTGTGCTAGTACTGTTAGCAGTCACATTATTAACTATTAATAAATGTTAAGACGAATAGCATCATCAATTAATATCAGTTGCAACAATGCGATTTATTGACTAATAATTATGAAGAAAAACGCATTACCAACTGAGAGTAGTGATTAAAGGACATAGGGTATAATGTTATAACGTTACCTTTTATGTTCTTCAATTACTATTATTAATTATTCTTTTTTTTTTATGCAATAATGGGTCGTGGCACAAAATGAACATCTGAATACGATTCATTTGTTGTTAAGATTCATTAGTAAGTCAAATTAATGTATTCCGATTGTAATTTTATTTAATACACATCAACCATTTTTTTTTACTGTACTAATTTTAATCCTGATTTATTTTCAAATGTTCTTCTCGATGGAGACTTTTGATAAGAAAAAATATAAATATTATTTTATTTATTCATTTCTTTCAAAAGAATTTATACACATCTTTTCCCTCCTTTTTTTTTTAAAAAAAAAAGGAAAGAAAAAATTAGTAAAGAAAAGTATAGTGATAAAAAAAAAACCAGAGATGTGTATTAACTCTCGATAGATGGCAGCACTAGTATTGTAAATAACACGATGCTGGGAACCGAAGAAAAATTATTTTTTATTTTTATTAAGTATCTTATTTTGCACATACTATTCAAAGGTTTTTAAACCAATAATTAACAAAACTAAATCTGAGAATTGTTGGCATAATTTATCATTTTTGAAAGTGAATAAGCTTTTTATGTTTTGTAAAACATTCAGAATTTATTTTAAAGGAAAATATTAAAATTGTGATGAATAAGAAAATAGTATAGTTTCCACTTCTCACAAATCAATATTCTAAAACAATATATATATATATATATATATATATATATATATATATATATATATAATAGATTCCTTTTTAGAATATAATTTTAAGGTTAAAAATTATACATAATTTTTTAAACCTTAAAATTGTATTTGAGAGGTAGTTTTTAAAAGATTGGGTGACCTAATGGTCATGGGCAAGCTCTTTTGTCAGATGTTGTTTCCTCTAAGTCGTGGGTTCTACCCGACCCGTCGCGCCATCGGATTGATGCGCATTTAATCTGTCGGGCTTCATGTCCTCACCTAGGGATGAAAGTGGAATTTGGAGAGAACAACTGAGGTGACTTCCTCGTTATCCACGTGATTATGGTTCTAAATTACGAGATCTGTCAGCCAATAGTCTTCGCGTTGCTTTTAAGTGCCAATAATCAATCAAAAATATTGGACAGTTGCCGAATTCTGTATGAATGGCTTTTGTTAGAAACAAAAATAATAACTAAATAAAAAAAAATTGTTACAAAAAGAATTCATGCTAATTTTTTTAAAGATTATTTTATTTAAAAAAAAATTATTTTTGTATACCTAAAAGCATAAAGCGAGAGAAATAGTTCAACATTAAAAAAGAAAACAATTAGGTCACAGACGAATGAACCACAAAAATTACTAAACCTATAAATGATGGTCAAAAGACAAAACTATGATCATGCAAAAGTACAAACCAAACCTTGAAAAATTAATGATAATTAGAAAGAAAAACCGAAAGGAAAATGAAATATAACATTTTTAAATCCTGAATCTTCCCTAAAATAGATTTAACACTGATTAAAAAATATTTTACTGGTACCAAACCTTAAGAAACGGAAATAGTGTTATAAACCAGAATGGTGATAAGCAAGAATTCAAAATATCAAGATACAAAAAATAGAAATTAATTAAAATATAAACAGAGAGATAACTCATAGAAATATAAAAAGAACACAATCGAAGTAAAATTAAAAAGAGATTCGACAAATTTATATGAGACACTGAAAGAACAAGAAAATTTAAACAAAACTCCCGCTCAGTTGAATACGTGTCCTATACCAGAAGTATAAAGCATTGCCTGTATCAGAGAGAAATAGTACTAATACAAGAAAAATTGAAAAAACATACGAAACTAAAAAAATTAAAGTATAAAATAAGGAATTTTTCTAAAGAATTATATAAAAAAAAAAAAAAAAAAATTAAATAAAATTAGCAAATTTTATAAGTACTGTGTTTTAAATTACACTTAATAAGAAAATTTGAAGGATTATTTCCTTGCAGGCAATTTTTTTCAATTATTTAAGTTAAGTTACCTAGAATTTTAGTCACAGGTCAAAAATTAGAACATATATTCTTATAAGTTAGGCTTCTATATAGACTCAAGCTTAATGAACTCGTCAATAATAGTACTTTATTAAATTTCAAATCAAATTATATATATCTCAGCGTATATATAACTAAAAAATTGTTATCTTTCATTTTTTTAAAAAAATATCTAAATATTCCGATTCATTTGTATCAACATTAATTTGCAATAAATTTAAATATTCTGGAAAAAAGTTAAAAAAAAAAGTTTGACAGCTTTGTAAATATTATTTTGACAGAATATAACATTAATATGTCTAAATACAGCTTAAATTATTATAATCAATAATATTATCTTCATGAAAATATATATAAATACTGTATAAACAATTACTTGCAGAACCACCTTGATTTGTTTCTCTTAGAAAACTTAAATTGAGTAATTAGGCCCACATTAGTGGAGTAATATTTAATTTGAGTAAACTAAATGTGAACTTAAAATTTCTTTTTTCTTAAGTGTATCTTTTCCCTTTTCTAATTCTTTAAAATGTATTTTTAGTTCTATATCACGTAATTTAAAAATTCGTGATCTTGGAATCTTGTAATTTATGATTTTTAGGCCATAAAAGTGTGATGAAACAGCAATAAATAGTTCTTTGAACTCAATCTAACTTCATTAAGTTGTTTTGCTCATTCTTCTCATTCAAAATTAAAAAATTTGTTAAGTGTTCAGATGATCCTTCCGTCTGTTTTCAAATGCTTGCATTATTCATTTATTAACTTAGAGCAGTTAGGAAAATTATGGACTGAAACCAATCATGTTAAGATGTTTTAAAACGAGAGAGTAGAAGAACCAATAATGTAAAGCTTTATTGTAAGAAAATAAAAATTTTCAGTTGAAAAGACTTTCCTTTACATTATTATATTAATGAGTTGCAAGTAAATACCCATGTTTAAGATTGTTCAATAACTTCAATTGTATCGAAGCGTCATTAAAGTAAAAATACCTCATTAAAATATTTTTGAAACAAAAATTGTCGGTTAAAAGTAAACTAATTTATGAAAACTCTGTTATTGTTTAATACGCTATTATTCAAAAATTCGTTATAACATCCATACAAAAACGATCCAAATATATATTTTTGGTTACAAAATAAATTATTTGTTGAAAATATCCTGAATTTATTTAAAATTAAAAAGTCGAATAGTTTTCTTTATACTTGTGCAGAATAAGCCTTTTATAAAATGAAACATTTATACATTTTAAACAAGAAATAGAAAATAGTTAATACAGTTTGATTATACTTCAGTTGTATCACAGAAATAAAACACACACACATTAAATGAAAAAAAATCGAAAGACACGGAATTAAACAAACAAGTGGGGATTTCTCGTGTAGAAAATTAAAATGTCTATTCCCATTTCAAACTTTACACCCATAAAGGAAAGAAAACGAAATTATAGTCTTCATGAACTAATTTTAGAATAAATTAAATTGTATCCCGTTCTCTCATCGTCTAGTGAGGGGTAACTTAAATTGCTCGATATAAACCTCTACTAAAGCAATCACTTCATTTCTTTCTTAAATAATATAAAGCTACTATTCTATATTTTTTGTGTGTGAAAACGATTATTGTGTATAAACTCCATGAATAATAATAACAAAACCCGTGTAACGCGGTAGCATAAAATGTTCCTTGTACATGGATCCAAAGTGTTCTCGAACTCACGTGCATGGTAATTTCGGACCCCACACTTTGTATAATTTTTTATCTTTGGGCGGCATACTCTTTTCCCATCACGTGTTACAGATAAAAAGCCCTCCTGTGTTGGGAGCCCTCTCTTAAAAGCTTTCGCTCTCTCTCTCCGAAAATCAATTACCTCTGAGGGCAAGAGTCTGTCTTTTTTTTATATTATTATTTTTGCTGTTGTTGTTTACCTCTCTGAATCACTGCACCTGCGAATTGCTCGATGCCAAGGCCGCTAAGCATGTCACTCGGAGTGTTGGGGATTTATAATAGTCGCCTTTTTTCCCTCTTTAAATTCGAGGGTGGTAGAGATATGAAATCTTTACTGAAAGTTTTCACTGATGCTTTTTTTTCACCTTTCCCAGATTTTTTTTCTCCCTTTCTGAGGATCCGTGAGTCGAAACTGTCAATTTTATTTTGTTTTGAGTACTATCATTTTGATAAATCTAGTGTTTTTTGTAAGAGTATTTAGTTCAAAGTTTATTTTTTTTATCTTTTACGAGACGTGAAACCTTTATTGGAAGTATCTTCGATTCCTTTTTGTCCATTGGAAGAAAATTTTCTCCCTCCCCCTCCCCTTTTTTATGTAGCGGGTATTTTTAACTAGAAAAATAGAGTTATTTGTGAAACCATTTTTGTGCAAAGTTGATTTTGTCCTGAGAGAAATATGACATTTTAATTCTAACTACCAGACGTATGGATACATTTTTCTTTGTCATCTGTAATTTTTTTATAATGGTTTTATAAGTAAAATCATTTATTTATTTTTTTACTTTCGCATATATTTTTAAAAAGAATTTTAGTCTTATTTGTGGAATACGAAGTTTAATTTTATTATAAAATATAAATTCTCTACTGAGAAAGTATAACTAATATATTTTTTTTTTCCTTTAAGACATTTTCCACCTCAGATGTGTAATTAAATTTGTAAGTTTACTATTTTCATCTTTTATGCATGTATACTAAGAAACTGTGATTTATTTGTTTCTTCATGATATTGATAATTTTGGTTTGAAAACGTAAGGTTTCGAGTAAATTGAAGATTATATTGTTACTTATTACGATATAGATATATTTTAGAATCATTTTTTATGTTGCTGAATGAATTGTATGATTAACATCTTGGTTGATGACAGTACTGCATGTATGTGGATACATTTCTTCAATAATGGCGATGCAGATGAGATATTTATTTAATAAATCATATGTTAAATAGAGAGGAGAGAAAAGGGGGGGGGAACTACTCTTCCTCTCTATTTTTAATGTTATTTTATTTTTATACTCATATAAATCATTATTACTTATTTTATCATTTAGAGAAATATGCATAAAGAAAAATAATGTATTCATTAACATGACAGCAACCATTAATTCTTAAATAAAGATGTCGATTAAAAAAAGTCATTTTAAGCAAATATATCTGTTTCTTCACATGGAACATTATTATTTCTATGGAGAGTATCTGTAAATTTACATAATTGATAATGAGTGAGATAGTATGGACCTCACAGGATGATATCATCCAAAAATATGTCCTTATAATGAAAATGGAGCAGTTACCTTATAATTTGTTGTTTTTAATGTACTAGTTGCATATACTATTATCATTTTAGCTACATTTATTAATTTTAGCATAATGTAAGAGAAATGTGATACGCAGTAATATTTCAAGATCAATGACATTCTTATTTAAACAATTTGGAAGCACCAATTTTATTACAAATGATTTGATAGTGAAATTCCTCTCACACTGTTTACTCGTACTTTTTTCAATTCTTGTTTGTTATTTTTTGATTAACTTTGAAGAATTTTTAACATTTTTAGAGGGATAAAACTACTTTTTTTTAAAAATATTTTTCAATATTTCTTCAGGTCCTTTATAAATGTTTAATATTATCATGTCATAAAAAGAAGTATTGTTTATTGAGAGAAAAAAATACATTTATTTAGAAATCTTTCTTAGAATTGATCATACAGAATGTCATGTGCATACTCTGCTAAATTCTATGGTCATAATTTTTCAATTTTATGTAAGTTAAATGAACCAAATTTTGTACCTAAGAATTACATACCAATAGTGTAGAGTCTGAACCTTTTATTTTTCCAACGATGCCATCCAAAATGATATTAATTCTAGGATGATAAATATTTTGTCACAAAAATGCCAATCTTTTTGCAAAACAAGCATACTGATTGGCACAATCTTTGAAAGCTATATATATATATATATATATTTTTATTATTTATTTTGAATACTGAAGTAAATATTTATCTTTTATGATTATAAAATTCAATGCATGTTTTTGTTTGTTTGTTTTTGTTAAACTTTTATTAGGATTATCATAGCTAAACTTCAGAATATATATTATTTATTAAAATAACTTTAATTTGAAGAATGGAGGCTCATATACATAATTAACTTGGTTTATGATTTGGATGATTGCTTCGGATTATAAAGTATAGCAATGGACTTTGTGTTAATCGTATCTGAAAATTAATTTCTTAAAGAAGAGCTTTTATTTCGGTAATATCAAACAATATATTTGTAGAAATGGCTTCACGGTAATATTTCTTCCATACACTTATTAATTAAAACCATTAGCAAATGTAAAATCATGTACTTCTATCAGACATTAATTAAGGATATTACGTTTTATGTACTGCCACAAAGCTTTTTATTCAGCTTCTACTTCTCTTTAAGAATACGACAAATATATTTGTTCTGTCACAATAATTTAAAACATATTGTTTCATGCATCTGTTGTTGATTTTGAGAAAATATGAACAGTTCAACATCCTAATTAACTAGATAATTATTATCCAGACTTATTGTTATTATACAGCACAATAATTTAACAAAACCGCGTTACATAGTATTATTTATCTAGCATTCCATCCAGTATTACTATATTATCTAAAGAAGAATCAAGATATTTTTATTCTATTTTTTTTCAACGACTATAGAGAATCGATAAAAGTAATATTTTCATTACAAACACGACCGTAAGCACTTTGTTAAACTAAACACATAATATACAATGGCCGATAATAGCTCGCTGAAGAATGAGCACCTGATAAAATATGAAATAACTCGAAGGAATAATTTTCATGCACTCCTTTGTGGTTCTGTGGCAGAGTCGGAAGACATTCATTACCATAAATTTCACGTTCCATTACCATCTGCGAAAGAAGACGTGGGTTCGACTGACCTGCTGACTGACTCACGAAAGAACAGGAAAACTGACTTTTTTCTTTCCTTTTCCTTCCCTTGAATCGGCTGTTTTGACGCATCGCGAATTTTTCAAACCACTCATCAAGAAAAGTGCACATCGTGAATTCCTCACGCTTCACATTCCATGAACGGACATAGTTCGTTTTCTTTTGTTTTACTCCGACGTTTTCCATTCATGCTGATTGGTGCAAGACCATTCTTTATAGTAGTCTTAGACTTACTTCTTCAGATTGGGATCTTTCTGATTACGATTCTTTTTTTTTTCCCCTTAGAAGATCCTGTTGGGATTCAACTTCGGATTTTATTGTTTTTGGAATTTTTGAGATATTTGTTCATAGTTTCGCCTGTTATCGAAGACTGCAATCGCACCCACTTTATGTATTATGGTATAGTTTTCGATGAGCGATAAAGGATTACTTATTTAAAGAATTCATCGAAGAATTTTATATGAAGCATCGAAAAACAAGTTAATTTTGAGAATCACATTCGTTGATTGAAGAAAATAAGAGAAAATTTAATAGTTTTCGATAATTCTCAGAATGGAATAATTATTTTAATAAAATTAATTATTTTAATCGCACAGACGTACAGAATGGATTAGTTATTTTAATAAAATATTCCTCTAAAGTTTTGAGAAACGAAAATCGTTTTATTCTAAAAGTCTAACAAAATATTAGATAATGGTACGATTTTAATGTAATACCAAGATGTTTAGTGATAAGAGTGTTGAAATTTAAAAGGAATCATATTTATTTAATATCAAATTTTTTAAAAAATTATCCATACATCCACATACTTCTAGCAGTTATTCATAACTTTTATATAAAAAAAAAAATGAAAAAAATTGAATTATAATGTAATTTTTCCAGTGCTAAAATTAAAAGTTATTTTGCACAGAATGAAACTCAAAATGTTTTTAAAACTGGTCTATTTTCTGTTTTAGTGAGCTTGCTGTGAAAAAAAAAAATTTTTGTCATTAATAAAATCTTTAGTATTCAGAATGCAACTGACAAAAAAAAAAGCTGTGACCAAATGAACGCTGCATCTTTAAAAATAGCGAACTTGACGACGATGTTTTGACTTTGGAAGCGAATTGCGTTGCCAGATATGATGCAATATCAGCTGTTATTAGGTCATCCCTGAATAAAACAGTTTGATAAAAATAAGTAAGCATTTTTATTCGAAAGAATTAATGAGGGAATTCGAAATATATAAAATCTATTTCCTCTTCTTAGAAAAGCGCATTACTTCTCTCGTTCAATTATATTTTTACCGAAAATATAGTATTTATTCTTGTCAGTGGCTATTATTACTCCTAAATCTACTTACCAAACCATATAAAGGCTAATCTCTTAACGAAATGTCGTGTATATGAAAACGATAAAAATTATGGTTTTCATTATAAGTGAAAATTTCCTTCCTAAAGGTGGGATGTAGTTAAAAAATTAAACTTTCTAAAAGTGAATAAATTAAATGAGGAGTGAATTAGTTTGGGTATACTTCTCAATAAAAGGGATTCTTAAATAAGATATCCAGTAACATTTAGCTGTAATAAAATTTGTTGAGAGTACTTTCCTTTCCTTGACACTTAAAACCAGAGTATATTGATAAAACAGTGACGTTATGTGATGAATATAAGACCATTACAAAATAATCTTGAATAAAAAAAAAATCCCGTATTTTAATAAAATGTATGAAAAAACTTTGAGTATAATTTTGAAAAAAGGTTTTAGTTTGAAATAATAATACATGTGACGTTCAAAACTTAGAAGCCTTCTTTTTCGAATGCAGTACCTCTCATTCCTGTAAACAAATCCGTATGCCCGTAGGCTTCGTTTTCATTAGATTTATTTTTTTTGCTTAGCCGGAAAAATGTTTAGTGAGCAACGAATTGTTGTGATAATGAAACATATATTTCACATGAAACTTGGAAAAACCGCTGATGAAATGTAGAATTACTGAAAGAAGTGTGTGGCAATGAATGTTTACCGCGTGTACATGTTTTTGAGGGGCTTAAGCGTTTTGAAGATGGCCGTTAAGACGTTGAAAATGATTCATGCCCGGGTCGCCTTCCCACGGCAGAAACGGATGACAATATCGAAAAAATTGGTAATCTGGTTCGATCTGACCATCGGTGAAGTATTCGCGCAATGGTTGAGGCTGTAGGAATCGACAAAGAACACGCACGACAAATTTTTCCTCCAAGACAGTGCGCCGACTTTATTTCACATTGTCTGTCAAAAGGTTTCTAGCCAAGTACTTCATCTCAGTGTAAGACCATACGTCTTATTAGACGGATCTTTCGCCCTGCGACTTCTATCTGTTTCCTAAGGTGAAATCTACATTAAAAGGAACATTTGAGTCTGTTGAAGCTGTGAAAGAGAAGCCTGAAGGAGCTGACAGAAGACTTCCAAGTCTGTTTCGAACAATGGATGATTCGCGTATGGAACGTTGTAGGGATAGAGGAGGGGTGTTTATTGAAGCTGGTAACAAGTAAATATGTATGACATCCAAATAAAATGCTTTACAGCATCTGTCTAGTTATATAATAATCACACTTCGAATAAATTATTTTAATTATTTTTCTGCATGCATCTACATTTATTAAAATATTTTTCTCGATGAGTATAAATTCCCACCAGTTTTTTTATTATCAATTCAGTTTCTCACTGTCCTCTTTAACAATTTTAAGATTCTCATTTTATCAATACTTATTTTATAATCTTAAACGAAGTTCTTCAAATACATGCTAAATATTTCCTAACTAAGTTAATTATTATAATATTAATAAAATGTGTTTGAAGATATAATTCAAGCTATACTGACAAGCTGATATAATTAGCAACCGGTTCAAATTTTAACGATACAGAATAATTTAACTATTAATTCGAATATCAAACGACTAATACGTTTTATTTTAGGGAAGGAAAATGCGTAATCATTTCCGTTAAATGAACCACTTGAAATTCCAAATAAAATATAGAGAAAATGTGTATGACATTTAAAGCTAAGATTGGATTTAAGACCCCACACGAGTATTAAAGACAGACATCTGTGATATAATTGACGTATTCTTACGTAAATACCTGTGATTAGTCCAACTTTTTAAGAGGATGATTTTCTGTTTTTATCTAAATGGAACGTTATATATCCGATAAAGAAAGTAATTGTAATAATTACATATATTTATATGTAACGAGAATCTTTTATGTTGGTTTGGTAAACAATTTTCGTATTAAACGAATATGTTTGCATCGTATTAGAATTATTTATTAATCAAGTTTAATTTGTGTTCTTAATAGATATACTGAAAATTAAACTTATCTTTCATTTAAAATTTCTTGTTTATATATTTATTTGTTACTTTTTTTATTTAGTTATTACATTTTTTCAAAGGAATTTTTAACAATGACTTTTATACTTGTGAATGCGTTTTTAATATAATCTACATATATTTCAATGCATCAAATGGCAAATAAGGTGATCTACGTTTGTCTTTGAGATTAGAATGTAGATATTTTAGTTGTAAAGTTTAAAATTATCTACTTGATGTTTGGTATAATTTATAATCTCATGATCTGGACGATATTATAATGGTTTCAAATTTTTTTTTACTTCAAATTTTTTCTCATTTTATTTTTAATTAGTTTTAAAATTATTGAAAAAAAATATTTCACAAAAGTTTTAATTTAGAAAAATAATACTGTATACTCTATGAAAAAATGTAGAAGACGTTCGAGATTATTTAATTAAATGTCATTATGCTTATTATTGTAGATGAACGAAAAACAAAATTTGTACGAGGATGTAGACAATAAAGGAAATGAACCTAAAGTATATTTAAAGTATGTCATAACTCACAATTATTCCATTCAAAGAATATCACATCTGCATTATTTTTAATTAAGGTCAAAAATTAGTTTTACTTTTAAGGAATATAATATTTATGTTTAACTTTCCCATTAAAATATTATTCAAAATATTTTAACAATACTTTTTTTTCTTTCTCGCATCTTTCTACGGCAAAGCAAATCATCAGCGAGAAGTGTCATCTTTGCCAATTTTACTTGCTTTATTTTTTAAAAAAAACCTCAAGTTTCTTTCACATTTTCAGAACACTAAGCTCTTCCATAAAATAGATTTTTCTCAAGGTCTCAAAGTCACAAAAACACGAAATTTTACAGTAGATGAAAAATATTTTGTGCATTAAATAGTCAAGGTTGCTTGCCAGCTGAAACAGCTGTACGGAATTTTCTTTGCAAACGATCTCACGTTGTCTTTTTAAAGTAAAAAATATTCATTGATAAATACTGAATATTACAAACTATCATTTGAGGATTTAAAATTATCGTTTTATTCGAAAAAGAAAATGTATAAACATTATACAAAATCGAATTTTAAACTATAACTTCATCAAACGGACATAGTTTTTAATATGGAATGGAATGTAAAGAAATAGAATATTTATTTTATTCTTGTTTACGTTTTGACCTTAAACATTGGAACATCTTTGACAGACCAAAACTAAACTTTTTCTTTGATACATTTCTATTTAAAGAACATGACTCGTTTTAATATTAATCAATGTGGATTTCTTTTCTATACTAAACAAAATAATCTTTAATAACAAAACCTAAACATACTAGAAGAGTCATTTTATAACGGTAGTCTTTGAAATTTAAGGGGTCAGGTTGGCTTAGGTTTTTTTAAATACACACATGTTCAGAGATCAGTGAAAGAGCCGACATAAAAAGAATCTATGCCACTTACTAATTCTGACAAAACACGTCCTAAGCTCGTTGTTAATTATACACGTAAAGTACTTCCAAAGTCACTTTATGATCTACTCATCATTTTGACATGGTTCATTCTACGTGCTTGACATTAATGATTAATTCTTAACAGTCCTTTTTTAAATCTTCATTCAAGAGTAAGGAAACATTTGAGAGGAGTGATTCGCAAAAACAATTTAAAAAAAAGCTCTTAAGAAAGCAAACACGCTATTTTAATGGACATAACCATTGTTTCAAGCGAACATGTGTTGTGTATCCTATTCTGGTTCTAAAATGAATTAGAAAACGACGTATTTAAATTTCTCACGCTTGTATTTATAATAACTAAGAAATATATTAACCCTAACGAAACAGAATGGAATAAAGAAATTGATGAAATTATGCCAGCAAGGGTTTTGTATTCGTCCGAAATCAACATAACCTTTAACGTTCACCATCCCATTTGGAGTGCCTGGGGCAGTGTTATTATAAACCAATGAAAACAAGATTCGGACTGCATAAAAGCACACGCGTTAATTTATTTACTGAACACAATATACTGGAGTGTAAACAGAAAAACTAAAACGAGGTTGAAGAGCATGGAAACTACGGATGACACGAACACACAAGTTGTTGAAACAAAATAGATAAGAAAAAAAAGGTGATATAGTTTTGTCACGGATGGGCTCTTACTCTCCATCTGTTTCAAATTTCACAATCGATTCATTTTTTTTTTTTTTGCCAATAATGATATTTGCATTTTAACCTTGCAATGGCTGACCCGCTCTCGACTATCTGTTTCTCAGAAGCCGTTAAATGACAATGCTTCTTAAGTTTGCAAATTTTGTTTTTGAGAACTCAGTTAAGTTGAAATGCGTTTAACTTTTTTTTTTCTTGTGTAAAAACTGTATCAATTTTCTTACAATAGAAGTGTGAACTACAGTCGCGAGTAAATGACGGAATAAAAAAATGTTTGGTAGTAAATACGTATCGATTCACAATAAATAGTAATCAGAATGAAATGTTAAGGTTACTATACCCTAGAGTATACTAAAGAACAGGACTAAATATTGGAACATTTTTAAGACTAAAAAAGTATATTAATATCAATTATTTGTGGTCATATCACATATATTCCCACTGCAGGTTTAGAAATTAAATTTTGAAAATCGATTCACTTCATTGTTTATTTCGATATAAAATGTAATGAATTCGTATAACATTATAAATACAAAAACGAAATGGGGGGAAAGGTTTTATATAAAAAAAAATTGGATTGATTGAAGTAGTAAGAAGTATTTTATAAAAATAATCTTCTTTTTATTCATCAGTAAAATTAGAATGTAGTTTTAATAACAGATTAGTTTTTTTTTTCTGAAAGTGGCCACGGTACACCAGCAATCATGATCACGGATTTGCAGCCGGCATTGCGTCGAGTCGTGGGTTCGAACCCTGATGCCACAAAGATCCGACATGTAGCGGGGCTGATAATTGCTAAATCTATGGAGGTCGTAAGTCCTCCCGATGGCGTGGTGTGGAATCTTGGGGAGGTGGTACCAACTCAGTTGTCTTCTTCGTCTGTTGACCGAGGTTGAAAATTACGAGATCTGTCAAGTTTTGGCCCTCGTGTTGCCTCTTATTACGACGTTAATAAACAATCATTCACTCATTGACATTCCCTTCTGAAAAAAATGTTCCAAGCTCAATGTATTTATGTTAAAACAGCTTTTATGCTACGCTTTCTAAAGTTTATGTTAAAATATGATAAAGGAAAGAATATAAATATTTATACTCTAATGGGTAGAGGGTGCTTTTATAAACCTGAGAATGTTAGACTACTCGATGGAACGAAAGCTTGCGCGCCTAGAGTGTGTTCTCTGAGAGGTGAATAACCCCGAAAAACATGTCACTGTGTAATAAAGAAACTGCACCATTCGAACGAATATCAAAAGTGTGTATTAAGTGTGAAGTGCCATCCTAAGTTGGCAGATTACGTAAACAACATACAATTTAGAAATGAGATGACAAAAATTCATAAGTGGGACGACACATTTAAAATGAAAAAAGTGTAAAATTAATTAAATTTCATGTCAAAATAGATAATGTAGCATGTCTGAAGCAGAAACTTACCCCACTTCACTAACTAATTGCTCTGTCAACGACAACACTTCCGTATTTATGCATATTTTTTTTTAATATACAATTTGTATAATTGATATTTCAGTGATTTAAATGTTTTTCTAGCAATGCATAATTCAAAATAAAAACATTAGCACCGTCGGTGTTATATTGAGAGCGATGTGATTTAATATTTAATAAGATACAAATCATCTCTTGAAAAGATATTAATTAAGCCAAGTAATATCGACCAATTTCATTTGTAATAATTTGGAATGCCGAACACGGTTCTGTGCCATCTGTCTCTTCTTCCTTTTTCGTAACCGTTCAATAAAATATCAAGGTACTACCCCAAGTTTCCTGAAAATAAAATTACTATTTCCTTAACATATACTTTTAAGTAAATTCTCTTACTTAAATTGTTATTTTTCATGTGATTCCACCTGGTAATATAAACTGTAAAGTTGAGCTCATGTGATGAAAAAATTAACTATTCCTTATTATTAAAATAATCGTTCACATTCATTAACTTAATAGTCAAAGTAATATGTTTAATTCTCTAATCAATTTATTACTAAGCATATACTTGTCAACAATAAAAAAGTGTGATTCGTAAATATATCTTATATAACTTCTTAAATTATTTTCCTTTATTAAAAGTAACGGAATTTGATGATTAAAAATCAGCTAAAATTCAAGAAATATGTAAAAATGATTTTTAAATGTGACATGAGCGCCTTAATATATGGAAATGTAATCAGTGTTTGAGGAATCTGGTTCACGTTAAATAAGAATTTTAAAATTTATTTGTTTTTCAATAGACGAAGAAATTTCAGCTCTTACGGAACAGATCATGAGAGATGACTAATTTATAACAAATCAGTATATAATAGATATGTCAGCAAAGATGATTATGTGGAATAGTAACCTTAAAATATGTTAGTAATTATAAAGACCAGATTCGTTCTGAATAGGCTTTATAAGTACAATTTTTTCATGAATTTAGAAAAAAAAATGGCCTGAAATTGTACATTTAACAATTTAAAAATTATAGAAGGAAGTCATAAGTGCAAGAAATCGGTGATGTAATCATGATACATAAACTATTATTAACATATAAAAAGAATTCATGTCATGCATTTTTTAAAAATATTCCTAAATTAAAATTATTCTAAAAGACTTTAAAATTTTAGATCAATGTATTTTTAATATGCTTTGAAAAATAGCTTTTGCAATTTAAGGAATACAGTTTTTAGCGCATTTTGCTTAAAGTCTGGGAAATAAATAGCTTCCTTTTTTTTTAAATTAGCCTTCAACTTTCACCGCCTTATCATTGATCCACTTTTAATACATTTTTCCTTAAATTTCGAACTTGAATTGTCTCATTTTTCAGTAATTAAGACGTTTATTTATTGAAAAGAAAAAATTTAATTGATAAATAGTATTGTAATGCATTGAAATATGTTTTGAATATTCATGTTTTACATAATATAGTTAATATCATGTAAAATATCGATCATTATAAAAATTACTTTAATTATATATATATATATATATATATATATATATACTTGGCAAAAAAGTAGATTTAGCCACTCAAGTTGCACTTTTTTTTTTAAATTCCTACTATTTGCTCACACTCTCCCTATATATCTTGTTCAAATTTTCAATCGTTAATAAAATAATTTTTATTCAATCACTCAAGTTCAAATACATTTTTAAAACTTGTAGTGGATGACGCTTGTTGTTAATACAGTTTTTTCAAATATTAATTCATTTAATTAAATTTAGTTCATGAAAAGGCAGTTTACCCCAACCCTTTGGTGCAATTTCAAAAATTACCAAACTTGGCAATTTTTTTTTTTGGGGGGGGCTGAACGTTAAGTCCGCGAAGCGTACCAGGATAGTCACATTTGGCAAAATACCGCCAAATAATCCCTGTAACAAAGACTAGTTGGGCTAAACTGCATTTCAATCATTTAGTTTACTGGATTAATTAATTAGTTTTAGTTTTATACAGGAGAAAAAAAATTGCCAATTAATATTGTGATTCTGTCATACGTATATATTTATATTAATTGTAATTATTTAATAAAAAGTAACTAAAACAAAATTTTTCTTTGTTGACCTAAATAGGAATTGGTTTAAATTTTTTTTATATTATTTGATTATAATAATTATTAAATTACTCAATTAAATATAAGAATGAAGTAATATATGAAATTGACAATAGTAAACTTTTTCAATATTAAAATTAAAGCAAACGATAAATTATTAAATTGAATATATTTGACTAAATGTAATTAAAATTAAAGCAAATGATAAAATATATTAAACTGAATATTATATCAGCTACATGTAATTAAAACTAAAACAAATGATAAATTATTAAATTGAATTCATCTAAGCTAAATGTAATTAAAATTGAAGCAAAGGATAAAAAATTGATAAGTGATCTGGTACGCCAAAAGTGATCCAACTAAATCAATAACCTCTTTGATGGCTATAATTAATTTTCATTTGAAATGATTTGAAACGAAAATGTAAAATTTTCCTTTATAAATGATTTCGAATAGTGCGATGATAATTTTTGGAAGATAATTTTATAAAAAACATCCAAATACTATTTCAAATAATCGTTGAAGCATATCAACAGTTTCTTTGATATTTGACCCAACTCGACGAAAGTATCTTACGTGGTTAAAAAAAGCAAATTTATTCTAAAGAAACATACTATTTACAAAACACGCGAAACCTTATACAGTACTTTAAATAAAGCTATTATTATCAATGTCTTTGTCTAAATAAAAACTAATCCGACTGCATTATGAATAAATTAAAAACCATTTGCATCTTTCAAAAAACGTTCTCTGCACGACTGCTCTTCATTATGTATTACATAAGTCTACTTCAATTGATTTCAACTGTCTCACTTGTCTAAGGATATTTATTACACTCATTTCACAGTCCTCTTTGTGTATTCGTTTCACCGCCTTTGGTTTCTCATTTCAATCGCCTGTGAAATGACGTTCACCAAATAGATTGAATTGCTGTTTGACCACATGGAGAGCCTCGTTTTTGGTTCCTGGTGAGGTAAGAATAAAATCGAGAAGATAGTCTCTATTTTCCTCTCCGAATAAATGAAGCAAAAAAACCACAGTCGCTTAGGGTTGGTGAAAAAGAAACTAATTCGGATCATCTTAAAGGATTTCCCACACAGAACCTAACCCCATCTTAGCCTAGAACCAACGGAGCATGAGACAGTTGCAGTTAAGCAAAATGACCCGCTCCTTCCTTAAAAAAGAACAAAATGGCTTCATTTTTACCTTTTAACTATGGTATAGTGATTGGCAAAGGTCGTAGTTCAAGTTGCTCCCTTCTCTTCTGAGGAACCCACTGGCCTATATTTACCGGAGTAAGTAGCTCGAACCGAAAACGGCGTTGTTTTTTCCTCCGTGAATAAAAAGTTGCTTCGAAAATGTGAAAATGCAGCTACTTGGGAAATCACAAGAGGCGCCGCGAGAGTTTTGAGAATTAGTTGAGATTGAAACTGGGGGGAAATCTCAATTTAGCTGTTTGTAAAAATTATCAAAATAAATTTGTGGGTCACGCAAAGAAAAACTGATTATAGATTTATTTGCGAGTATGTTATATCGAGGGTGAGAACTATCTTTTTTTTTTTATTTTGTGTTTATGGATAAGACGAGGCCGCTCCCTGTTTGATTTCTTCTTCGACATTAAGCTGATGTTTTCGTTCTTCTAAATTTATTTATAAATGCAATTCAAAACCTTGTTTGCGTCCTGAAGTCTGATTAAAGAAAATGTGTTTCTTAATCATCTTTAAATCAATCAAGTTCCGTGCTAAATCAGCAGCATGAGTTAAGGATAATTTATTTTAAATTAATATTGGATCACTCTTATTAAAAATTAGAGATGGAATGAGAAAATAATAAAGTTTCTAGAATAAAAGAAAATGTCCTCTCTTGTTCGTGTTTCAGGTCATATAATATTCAGTTTTTGTTGATATTTTTGTATGTTTCTAGTTAGAAACCATTCTTTGCATGACCTAATATATTATGATGCATTTTCAGTTATAAAAATAAAAATGTAAATGCTAGAAATTATTTAAATACCTTAGTAAATTAAAGTTTCGATATTTTAATTCAGCTCAATTTCTAATTTTAGTTTATAATTTTTTTTTTATTTTCTTCGTGAAGAAGTTCGGTAAAATAACAATTTAAAATAGAAAAATAAATGTAATATAAATGATGCTAAAATAATTTTAATCAATAAATAATCCATGGTTATTAATTTAAATTAATAAATAACGATAATTAGGATTCATACAATGCAAAATGGCAATTTGGTATGCTTTTAAAAAAGCAAAAAGTGATAAATGAATAGAAACAAAAATTTAATAATTTAAGTCAAATCTTTCATGAAAATGGGGAGTCTAATGCTGTTACAGCATAATTAGTTCTCCAGTGAGTGTAGTTCATTGATAGTCATAATATATGTATATAAAGCAACCTCTTTGTAAAACTACATAGTTAAATTAAGAGATAAATCACATAAACAATACATTTTACTATTTCCATGGAAGCATTTTACTTAAAAATATGAAATTGGTATAACACAAATCTTATACCAATTTCATATTTTTAAATTATATATTATAATATATTTTTATATTATAACACAAATCTTATGTTATATTCTTGAAATCATTCGTACAATGTACATAATTTTAAATGTTTAAACTAGCATTTTATAACTAAGACCTTGTTGGACATCCTTTAGTTTGTATCATTGCTTTGAGTCTTCTTCGAATGGATTTAATTGAATTTAGTGCAAACTAACTGAACTAGTAATGTAGTCCCATTCTTATTTAAGAGCGTTTATCAAGTCATATTTATTGGAAATTACCCAGATTCAAACATTCTGATCAAGAATTTTTTATAAATATTGAGTTGAGTTGCTTTTTTTATTAACGTCGCACTAGAAGCAACACGAGAGCTATTGGTAATTTTGAATCTCGGTCAAGTGACGAGGACGACACCTGATCTGGGATCCCCCTCTATAAATATTGAACTGAATTATATCTAGGGATTGAGGAGGAAATTTTATAACTTTAAGGGTGTTATATAATATATGTGTTATCCACACCCGCTTATTTAAGACTGCATGCTTAGGATCATTATAATGCATAAGAAAGGGAATCGCCACGAAAACTCTAAATTAATACCAGACTGTAAACTATTTCTCAAAATGTCTATTTGAAGCTGATAATTCATGATTCCATCACTTGGGGGGGAATTATCGACTCCCGTGGGGGGGGGGGGGCTACTCTTACTAGCCCGCTGCCAAATCTATATTTCATTATTCTAAATAAATTTCTTGGCGAGTAACGAAAGTGCAATATGGCTAAGCTGCGCCAAACATTCGTTTAAACTGAAATTTAAACATAAAAAAAAAGGAAGATAAAGGTCAAAATTGGTTGACAAGAAGGCAGGTTGAAAATAGAAAATGGTCGTTTGAATATCCTGAAGGCGTGTCATCCGTGTTTACCAAAAACAGTAAAACCCATGAGGAAGAAAAGATCACCAGGGTTCCTCAGGATCATGATTCCCATGCTTACATTAAAAAATAAGCCCCTGAGGATAAAAATTTCTTGGATGTGTTTTTACGTTTCGTTTTTTCCATTCTACTCGTCTACCGTCCGATCGAAAAACATTAAACCTACTCCCATCAGAAAAAAAAAAAAAAAAAAACCTTTTCCTAGAATTCTGGGTTTTCCTTCACGTATATTATATCGAAAAATAATCGTAACTTCCGATTCCTTTGCCAAGCCAAAAGTTGCTTACGTGACACGCAGATCGTGAATATTTTGTTGTCTACACGAGTTTTGAGCTATTTTAATCTACATGTACGACCATAGTTCTGTTTTTTAATTCGGCTGAAAGCTTATAGAAATTTTCTTCAAGAAGCGGTCGAGAAATCGTTTGTCGACAGAAATAAGTAAGGAAATGATCGACTCGGGCAAGGAATATTATGTAGTATTTTAGTAGCCATAAACTTCTGAATTATTTACTGCACTGAAGAACGTGGACTACCAACTAATACTGAAATTTCATTATGCGTTTATACGAAGTTTTACGATCAATTTTTTTTAGAATAACAGGTTTCTTTAAACTTACGACCCGTATCGAACATTCTGCGTTGTCAATTAAATTTAAATTACGTCATATCGTCGAATGTATGCTTCAAAAGGAGGAATGTCATTTATCGACAAAGAACTCACTAATCTAGTCACAAAACACTACAACTTGCATTTGATTCAGAATGCGATTACTTTTACACGTCTCAAAACTACTAAGCTTTATTTTGCTGTATATTTGAAAATTAATCCAATTTTGATTCAATTTTTTTACGTCAGATTGATATTTGTAAACAGTATTTTACTAGTTATCTTTTGAATGAATTTTGTTCTCATTAGCATACTAAAACAGCTTTTTTTTTCGCAAAAACACTCTTGTACGAATATTTTTTGCACTGATTGTACATACTTGAAGAGCCAACAAGCTTCAAGAATTGCAAAGTTAAAAAGTTTCTTACATACCAATATAAGCGTTTTACTATCTTTGTGACTTCCTTCATTATTCTATTCTACTGCCATCATTCCATTTTATTAAATAGTCAGTAACAACTAGACTCCAATTGAAGACACGTGAGAACAAGACAAAATGTTTTCTTTATCACTAAAGAATAGAAAAGGTTGCTCTCTCTGGAATCCCACTTAACTCAACAATTCTAGATTATTATCATCTAAGAAAGTCTTAACTTACCAATTCATTCGTTCTGATTCAAACACTTTTAAGAAACAATAGATTTGTATCTCATTTCGTAGACTAAGAATCACTTCATTCCAAAAGATTAATTACGATGCTTCAATTCAATTTTCTAATAACTATCGGGCCTGCCGTTTCCCTCTATCTATGTCATTATCTCTAATTCAATTCGCTACAATTCTTATCACATTTTATTTTGCTTGTGAAGAAATTGTAATTTCACGCAATTCTTACACGCATTACTATAAAGTCCTCGAGATTATTAAAGAGAAAATCACGAACAACCAACATTTTAATTTTTGTTAAGGAATTTTTGTAATATATAGGAAGATGACAAGATTGTAAATGCCAAGGTACTCAGGAAATATTGAAACGTTTCACGGTACTTTACATTTGTGTGTAGTTCCCCTTGACCTTAATAGTACATAATGAATTAAATAAATCCCTTCAAAATCAAAAAATTCCAATTACAATCAAAATTTGTCAAATATACCTAAAGCATATTATACTCGTCACCTTTGGTCATTGCCAAGATTCACCTTGAGCATCGAATCAACAACATAACATCATTATATACTTGTAAATAAAGAATAAATGTGTGGAAATTAGAAAAAACTTCTCGCTTATGAATAAATTTTGACGACAAGACCTTGA
This sequence comes from Nephila pilipes, assembly GCA_019974015.1. NCBI lineage: Eukaryota > Metazoa > Arthropoda > Arachnida > Araneae > Nephilidae > Nephila > Nephila pilipes. The sequence goes on from BMAW01061153.1 coordinate 584,152, forward strand.
CGTGTCTAATTCATTTTGTTGCAGAAACGGCAGAAAACACGATTCGAGATGAATCTTTCCTTACATAAGTAAAAGAAGCAGATGTGATTCTTACGCTTGATGGATTTCGCCAATCTATACATAGCATCTCCTCATTTCCATTTCTATGAAAAGATGAATCATTCATTATCTGTCTTGCGTAAACGAAGTGTCCTTATTGGAATTTTAATTACGGGAAATAAGCGCATCGTGTCTGAGTGGTGTTTTCGTAATGGAAAGTTATGTTGTGTCCATCGACGTGAGTCAGTGATCCTTGAAGTGCAGTACTAGAGCAAAATAAACTCGCGACATTGCTTAGAACAATTGGTTTCAGTGAATAGATGTTGATTATTTCGTGTGCATTGGTACGCAGAATAGATGATGATTTTGGTATCGAAATATGATAAAATATATTTGCTTGTTAGTTATTCTAGTAGCAGCAAACTTGATTACTCAATTTTTGGTTAAGTAACTGGGATGCCGATAAATTTAATGACAATCTGTTGGAAAGGAAATTTGATTACTTTATGCCAATGATTCTTAAAAACGTTGTATGAGCAGTATGTACCTAAAGATATTATTAGATATTAAAGTATGTACTTAAACGCTTTGCTGAGTCATGAACGAGGGTGTAAAATATTCTCTGAAAGGTAATACTAGAAACACTAAAATGATGATTTCAATCACCAAGAAATTGGAAAATAATAAAAGGAAAGTATTTTATTTATTAATTACAAAAAGCATTGGCTTTCCGTTGTATGAAGGTGATTCAAAAAGTACTTGTATTTGAAGACAGATGACATTATTAAGGTAAACTGTTGTTGCCATTAAGTGCTGCCAACAGTTTAAACGGAGTCTAAACAAATCTGACATTGATTTATAAGTTAGTTTTGATTGTAGTCAATGGCTGCGAAATCAAAATTTGATTGCTGCAGCATCGAGTTGTCCACGTGATTTTGCGCAGAATAGTCACCGTGGATGATGAATGGATTCATCTTTATACATCGGAAATCAAACAAAAGTCAGAATGTTGTGTTGCTTCCTATGAATCTGCTCCAAAGAAGGCGAGGATGATCTCATCGGACCGAAAAGCTATGACGAAGAATTTTTGAAGTACGAAAGGCGTTTTGATAACGATTATCAGAAACTGAGATAGCTGTCTAGTTGAGTCCTGTTTACTAACAACAAACCATTTTCGATGAAATGAGCACCGTCTTTTGGAATTTCCGTGGACAAATCGAACGACCCTCGTAAATTTCTGGAAAAGTTTCTGTCTGAAAAAGTAATATTAGAGTAATAATCATTTTTGAAAATCATAAACTAAAATCATTTGACCCATTCCTTCCCCTCCACACAGTATAAATATCCTTTAATACATCAATGAAACGAAATGTAATAAAGTAATCGTAGTTGCCAAGTAGTCATGGTCGCAAACTCGTGTCCAGAGTTCCTTTTGTCGAGTCGTGGGTTTGAGCCCTGATGCCACTAAATACCAGTTGTGTAGTGGGGTTGATACACGTTAAATTTGGTTGAGGTCCCAAGTCCTCCCGTTAGCATGATGTGGATAGTTGGATGGGGAGATGCCAGGTCAGGTGTTGTCTTCGTCACTTGAACAAGATTCAAATTTATGTTTACGCCAATTTTGATGTGATTGCTTATTAACATCATATAGAAATGCAACGTCATGGCTATTTAGACTGACCTCATAAATTCGAGTCTCTGTCAAATGATGAAGGACAAGGCATAAACTGGCATCTCCCAATGGTGGGGTGTGAAGTTTGGACCCTGTCATTGGGAGGACTTGGAATCTAAACGTGTTTTAATGCTCATCAACCCTGCTTCAAGGCCGGACTTTTGTGGCATTCTTGATGGTTGGTTGGTTTAATAACGTTGCTCTTAAAGCAACACGAGGATTATTGGCGTCGACCTCGTAATTTTGAACCTCGGTCAAGTGACGAGCATTCTTGATGCATGTTTGCACCCCCTACCGACTATTGCAAAACCCGACAGAAGATGAATGATGGTCAGCAACAACGATTGTGGCTAATCAATATTAGACCGAAACCCACAATAGCTTTATTTATGATTGATTCGACCTATTTGATTGTAAAGTTTAAGAAAAAATTGGCCGAAAGACTTGGTCTGTCAATGTTTATATTTCGTATTACATAACAAACAGGCATCAAGGTTCGAACCAAAGACTCGACGAAAACAATGCCGGCCGAAAGTTCGAGTCCATGACCACTAGGCTATCACGGCCATGAAATCTGTCTCCAATAGCCCTTATGTTGCTTGTAAGTGCGTCGTTGATAAACGTTCCATCAATCAATGCGTTTTAAATCATCTGTTTAAGCTCAATATATCAGGATATAGAAATCTGTAATATTTACTTTCGATCTCATTTGTAAAATGTATTGAAATTCTTTCTCTTACTTCGTAATCTGTAAGCTCTATGAATTAAACTTAACATAACTGTTTGAAATCATAATGTTAATTGAATAATTGCTATAACGTTTTGAATTATCGATACATTCAAAGTCATGCCTTGTAAAACACGATGGGAATTACGCGAGGGGGAGGAACTCATATTTACACAATTTAGACAATTTTTCCTTCCCTACAGTATGTTTTTCACAACTGAACAATGATATTCGCATGTGTTGTAATCTTTCCTAACATTGGGGACAATCCCCCATTTAATGACACGTTTCAACGATTCTCTCCGCGAAAGCACACCTGCAACACATTCTCGACTCCACCTATCCATTTTGTTCGCTTTTTTTTTCATTTGCTAAAAAGCGTGGTGTCAAAGTTGAAAGAACCAATGCCGTGGTGGACTACCGGATCATGAAAATGTTCATCCCACCGTGAAATACCATCCGCAAAACAATTGTCGCGCCAATTCTCAAGGTTATTCCGCGAAAAAAAATGTTGTAATAGAAAACGGTAGGGAGATCGTTGTTCGTTAGGTTTCGAAAAGTAATTGAGTTGCTTGGAAGGTACTTGAAAAGAGACATGCGGTGAAAGACACTTGAGAATTATCACAGATGATAAGTATTAAGTGTTGTCGTAATCGAACATTGTTATAATTAAAGTGGAAATTGTTCCATTTGATTTATTTTTCGAATATTAGAACATTTTGTTAATTTTTAAGGGGTCTCTCAGAACCCTTACACTTAAATTTTTTTATTTTTTTGAAAAAAAAAAAATTATGCTAGAGCTTCATTTTTTCTAAATATTTTTGTTCCAAAAGTTTAACGATACTTCCAAAACTTCGATAATTATCGCGGAAAAAGAAAAACTTATATATTTTTTTAAAAAAAAAAAAAAAAATTCTGCCTTTTAAAAAAAAAAAAAAAAATGTTTGCGTGTAAGATTTCGGCGGCTAGTGGCTTTCCGACCCCGAGGAGGGGGAGAAAGTCGTTGACCTTCATGCGGCAGCGTTGTTTCGAACCTTGGACAAGTGAGTCCGAAGTTGACGGTCCTACCAATCAGCCGAAAAGATATCTCATCCGGATGGTTGAATAAGGCATTTTAACTTCTAACATTGTTGTAGAAGAGAGTCGCTGCATACTCCCCCTCCAATATCATCGTGATGATACGAAGAGCATCATTGGTTTGTTCAGAAGGTTGTTTCTTTGATTTTGTCAGCCATTACTGTAATTGATATACATCCCCTCCCTGTAGAGTTGAGTTTTGCTTGGGACAATTTCCAATTGAGTCATTGACTGCCTCGTGTTGAGTGGTGGGTCTCGTCGACACGTGCGCCACAGCCGTAATATCACTAGTCGTGATTTTGAGTGCGTTTTGTCTTAGTTAGACGTACAGAGGCAAGTATTCTTGCGTCGGGGGCATATGCAATCAGTAGGTACAGGCTGTGCTGGCATCTAGTGTTCAAGTCCTGAGTCACCACTTCGGCGGCGAGTGGTTTCCCGAACCCGAGGACGGGAAGAGAGTTGATAACCTTCTGATGCGGCAGCATCATTTCGAACCCTGGACGAGTGGATCCGAAGTTGACGGTCCTACCTACCAATCAGGCCGAAAAAATATCTCATCGGGCTGGTTGAGTAAGGCCTTTTTAACTTCTAACGTTGCTGTAGAAGAAAGTTGCAAGCTATTAATGATATTTTAAAGATTCATACTTGTTTCAAATGCGTTTCTCTATGTTATGCGTGTTACACATATTTCAAATAAGTTATATATTTTTAAACAAATTATGAACAAAAAATATTTTATATGAATTTTAAATAGATTTTTCCTTAAAATATCCTAATTTCCTAAATAATTATATTTAAAAAAATTCCCTAATTTTTTTTACTACGTATGTATGTTTCAAAACTGAATATTTTTTAAGTAAATTACTTTAGTAAATTTTGATCGATGTTGTATTTTAGAATCTTGCTTGCTGTAAAATATTAATTTACTTAATTTTTAATGGCTTAAAAATACGGAAATCGATGTAAATATATATGAATATCATATAATAAACTATAATATTTTTACTTTGTTTTATTGGTAAGTTAAATTGGTTCAAAATCCCCCCTCCCCCGTTTTACGTGGATAATGTTAGTGTCCTGAAATCCCTTAATCTGTGTATTTGAGTTTTAGAAACAACACAAACTCACTTATTCAAATAGTTTAATCTTTTCCTTGAAAAAAGTATTTCTCTTTATTTTTACTATGTGAATGATTATTGTTTTATATCATATTTGAAATCTCACGATAAAAATCTAAATGCTGAAAATGATTGCTCTTGTTATAAAAACAAATATACAGTTATTATATATAAAATTAATGCTATTGGTGTTCTTCGGTCGTGTTATAAAAAGCATGGTGCATTTTCGAATGATTTTAAAGAAAAAAAATGGAAGGAAATGTATTCTAAACTAGCGGTTGGCAACCCATGGCATGGTCGAAATCCTGTGGTACGTGAATTATTTTTGGTGGCACGTAAAGAAAAAGAGAGGAAATGAAAATTTCAAATACTTCAAGTCCTTTTTATATAAAAAATCTTATCTATGAGAATAAATTTTTTTTCGTGTTCATTTTGTTTCTAAAAACTAACTGAAAAGTAATATGTAACTTTTTAACTGCTAATATTTTTACTTTTCATTTATTTTGTTTGTTTTTTTCGTGACTCAAAGAAAAAGAAAATGATGAGTGCGATGAGAATTTCTTCTATAGCTGGGAATACCACCTCAATTCATTTTACGCAGAATAACAATTTCTTACATGAAGCTGATAATTTCAAAGTTTAATAAACTTTTAACATTTCGCATCCCCCCCCCTTATTCTTGACATTCGCGATGATTCATGCGTGGAACTAGTTTTAGAGTCAGCGATTTGATTTATTGTTTACCAACATCGTCTTTGGAAGCAATGCGAGAGCTTTTGGTAGTAGACCTCGAAATTTTGAGCATTTGTAAAGTGACGAGGACGACACCTGAGCTGGCTCCTTCCTCTCTTAACTTCCACACCATGAAAATGGGAGGACTTGGAGCTTCGGTACATTTAGCGTGCTTCATTCTCGATGAACGGCAAATCTTTTAGTGATATCCGGACTCGAGCCCACGACTCGACAAAAACAACGGAGAAGCAAGTCCGTGATCCTGCGGTCAAGTGTGATATGGAGACAAAGATGCTTAGTAGTAAGTACTACAAAAAATTTAGATTTTCTTACACTAAACTCGGAAAAAATAAAGAAATCAAAAGATATTTGCGTTTCATGATTTTATTTCTTGGCATTGTAAAGTATTTCTTCCTGAAAATAAAATTTATAAGCAATTTTATAAAAGTTGATAATTTTTTTTATTCCAAAGAGCCGGAACTGAAAATAAATGAGAATAATTTAATTTTCAAAATCAATGATGTAGAACATTTTTCCGTGCTCTGTAAAACTCTAAAAACTTCTTAGAATTTTAAGAGTAATAAACAAAATAAATTTTTTGAAAGGAAATGCAAATTATTTTTCTTCGGGAAAACGATTTGTGTGGTAGCATTCCACATACGTCGGATATCTAAACCATCAGAATTTATTCCAAGTGTTATATAATTTTGCAAGATTCAGTTTGGAGGAGGAGTTTTTGTACTGCCGAGTATGTAGATCATTTTGTGGCCTTTTTAACACGCCTGACCTCGACCAAGATTCCATTTTGGACAATGGTGTTACTTTCTACATGAAACTGATGCATTCACTGATAATGAACGCTAAAGGTGTTGAGGTTATGCGCCAATATATAGCTTTTGAATAAATTACCAAAGATGAAAAGTGTTCTGCGCACGTAAAGGGAAATGACTTTTTTTTGACTGATAACAGATCAAGAAAATTCTGCAATTATCTGGTTATTAAAGTTTAAAAATAAATGTTTCCGTGGCAGAATAATGCTTTTTGGTTTTATTATCTGAGGTCTGATTTATCTAATTAGGGCGAACAATGCTTACGACAGCATGAGTATTTTGAGCATTACATTAGACTTTCTGTACTTCTAGGAACGAGCTTACTTATCTAAGCGGTTACTAAATGAAGATGCTATATTTGCATAAAAGCAAAACAATGGTGTTTTATCTTTACGTTTCATTGTATTTCATTGTAGCATACACTTGTTCTCTTTAAAAGTTTCAGAATGATATAAATTATTACTTAGTAATTCATGAAATAATTTAAACCGCGGAAGCCTAGTTAATAGCCTCGAGGCTCGTATTGTTTTGGTCGAGTTGTAGATTTAAGCCCTGATTCCACTAAGACCCGCATCGTAGAGGGGCTGAAGTACCTTAAAACTATCAAGGTCCAAAGTCCTCCCGTTGGCGTGATGTGGATCATGGGTACCAGTACATGAGTCATCCTAGTCTTTTGACCCAGGCTCAAAACTGCATGGTCCGTCACCAATAGTCCTCGTGTTGCTTTTAAGCGAGACATTAATAAACAATCAACCAAAGAAAATAAAACTCAACCCTGAAATAATTTAAGCCTGAATATAATGCTAGCAGCATTACAAGTTAATTCTACTTTTACATTGTGATACCTTCTTAAAATTGGCCACACAGATTTATTTGTCTTTCTAGTTCAAAATAATACTTTTTTTAATTGCTGCAACTGTGTTACGGGTTAATACCTTAGATATATTTATGCTTCAGGTAAAATTAGTGTTTTTAATACTTCAAAATTCTTTTTGTGGCGTAAAAATTTGTTGAGTAATTTAGTTAAAAGAAATTCAAAATGTATTTAATTATTATTCAAAGAATTGATATAAATAAAATTTAATTAATTTAAATATAGTTTTTAATTTGTATAATTGAAGTGAAAATTAAAGAAAATTCAATGGTTTATTAATTAACATTCGAAAAACTAGTTATAAGTCGAATTCAATTACCATAAATAGAATATCTTATATGAATTTCAGTTCTTAAAAGAAAATTATTGATTCTTGAAGGAAAATAATTATTTTATCAAAGAAATATAGATTTGGTATGTTTTGAAATATAACGAGTCAATATTTTTTTATTAAAAAACTGAAAGAAGTATACACTATAGTTTCTAGAGAATTTATAGCCGCTAAATAATAAATATTCTGATAATACTTGATGAACTCTTCGACATGATATTATAATACACAGAATAATCTATACTGATAGTATGAAACGACTTCCCTTCATTACACGGTTCTTGTGTCATATCTGAGATGAAAATATCAAATAATAATTATTGACTCCGATTAAAGACACGTAAGAAGAAACCAAAATGCTTTATTATTAATCAATGAGGGACACTCACAGTTAAATTGCTCTCCCTCGAAGTCCAAATTAGCTTCCCGATTCTAACTTAAGACCAATTAATGAATCCTTAGTTTACCAATTCATTTGTGTGATTCAATCGCTTCCCAACCAGATTGCAGCTGCTCTCTTCAACAATAAAATATGCAATTAATAACCAGTCCGAGAACGACATCTCTTTTAGCCTAGTTAGAAGAAGCGCAGCAAAAAGCGGACAGTCCTCTTTCTTCGGTCCCACTGGTCCAGGGTTCGAAACAGCCACAGGCACACCTTGGTCAAACAACAGCTCTCCCCCTCTACGGGGTCGAAAATCACCTAACGCCTAAGTGGTAACCCAGGATTTGAACACTAGATGGCAGCATACCCTAGAACTACTGGCTGCATATGCTCCCGACGCAAAACAGTTGCCTTTGTGTGTCTAACTAAGACAATTGCACGTAAATCACAACTAGTGATGTTCGGTTTCGGTGCACGTGTAAATGACACCTGTCACTCAATTCGAAACAGCCGATGACGTCAAATGGAAAACTGACAGGGAAGGAATGTATATCTATATCAATTGCAGTAATGGCTGGAAAAGCAATCTTCGCTACAAATATTATTCCGAATGTTTCTCTTCGTATCATCACGATGATACTGGAGGAGGAGTATTGGGCTGCTCTCTTCAACAACAACGTATGAAGTTAAAAGGCCTTAATAAATAGCCCGAGAGATGTCTCTTTTAGACTAGTTAATAGAGGTGCAGCAAAAAGCGACAAGTCAACTCTTTTCGGACCTACTGGTCCAGGGTTCGAAACAGCCGCCGGCACATCAAGGTCAACTATTCTCTCCCTTTTCATGGGTATAAAATCACTGAACCCCGGAAGTGATTCCCATTTCAGAACAGCTATAAAATTCGTTTCAATTCTCAAAACTGAAAAATTTCAATCCAAATTACAATTCTCTGTCAGCAAGTCGTTATCCACAAACTCCCTTCATTTTCCTTTCAACCTATTTCATTTATATATCATTATTTCAAATTCACATCACTACACTTTTATTCCTTCATCTAATTTACCAAACCACGCTTCTTTTTTTGGGTTTGAAAGAAATTGTAATTTAATGCAGTTCAAATTAATAAAAAAATCCTCGAGGTCAGTGAAGAGAAAATTACTAATAGTCTTACGCCACACGTATAGTAAATGAATTTCAGATCTATTTACTCTTTATACCCTTGTAACATAGCTCCCGCAAATATTTTTTTCAACAAATGTAATTACATTATCGCTTTTGTGCTGCCTTTCAACAATAGAAAGCCCGCTGTACATACAGGAATTTTTTTCCGATTCTTCCACAAGTGTATTCATGGTTATCTTATGCCTTTCCGTGCATCAAATATGATGGATTCAAATGTACTCAGGGGTCGTGCCGATTATACGGGTAGTTTCATGTAAACAGAACACGCACGAGTCGATGGTACATAAATCATTTTTTTAGCATAAAGGGCCAGCGAATATGGATAAAAGTCCTCCACTGTAAACAGACGATACGTGTATACAAGGGAACCCCCTTTATGCTGAGAACGTGGAAAGAAGGCCATTTTTAAAACACGTTATCGTGACGATATTCAATGCCGAAACCATTTTATTGCGCAAGTGAAGAGAACGTTTCTGGCTTTTGCTTTTTGCTGGAACCGTGACTGCGAAGAATAGAAAGGTATCAGGGTGTTAACAGATAGTGTGTAAAAATTTCACACGATGGAGCATTAGTCTGTGTCTCAAGTATGTGTGTCAGGGGATTTATGCGGCTACAGAAAAGTCAGCACGTTTAATTTAAATTATAGGAACTGATTTGAAAAGCCTCTGCTCTGAACAATAAGTAATTTTCCTTATTGTTTCACGAATTGTTTTGGAAAAGTGCACACTTAGGGATTTATTTTACTTTTGATAAATTATGGTTAGTTTTTTTTTAATATAAATACTCTTGGAGACGCATAATTTTTTTTTTCTCGTATTCAACAGGTGAGGTATGATGCTATTTTAAAATGATATAGAGAGCAGTTATAGTCTTTTTAAAATTTTAATAATCGGGCGTTCACTTAAAAGGGTATACTATTTTATAAATCGGGACAGTTACTAATTTATATTTAATTAATTTAATTATTATTATTTGATGAATACAAGACACAGTTGTTTGAATTGAAGATATTTCCAAGATATTAAAATTATGTTGTATTTAAATTATTATGGAAATTAACCCACAAAATTAATTTTAGTGATGAAAAATATTACATTTATTATAAGACTCACTATAACAGATAATTGAATAGAAAATTTAATAGATAGAGAGAGTTATTTTATTTGACCTATTTAAATAATCTACAACTTCCATTTATTCTAATATTGTGTTTTTCAACATTTGAGAAATGAGGCTTTTTATGCACTTACAATATGACAAAAGTAGTAATTTTGCAAAACAGTTTTAAGATATGATATATGTTCACATGTGATGACATGAATATGTTCATCAATCGAAATTCGAACATTCTCATTCCAGAAACAATTTTTGTATAAAAAAAATCCCAAGTTTTTCCAAAAATTGTAATAATTCTAATAGAACTTAGCAGAAAACATATGAAATAATTTTCTAATTTTTATTTTTCTGTTCCACCTAAAAAAATATTTGATGTAGATGTTTTTGGCATTATTTCCAAGTTGATTATAAGTAGCGCAAAACTTGTGAAGAAAATATAATGAATTAATATATAAGAAATTTCGAAGCAAATAAGGAAGGGCGATGGGGACAAAATAAAGGATACGTGGTATTAGGTTCAAACGATTGACATTATAACACATTATGATCATAATAATTACTTTTAGTTTGCTTTTTAAGGTATATTTACATCGATAAGATTTATTGAATTTTATAATTTATAGTCTGCTTTTATTTTAATATCCGAACAGAATATCATTGTCTACTTTAATAATTTATCGTTTGCTCTTGTACTTTAATGTTTCCTTTAATAATTGATTTTTATGTCAGAATTATCTGTTTTTTATTCTTTTTGTGGTTCACATTGGCAAAGTTTTTGTACTTTAGAATGTTTTAATTGTGAAAATAAAAAAGCAATAGGGTATTAGATATATATCTATTTTTATTTCCTAGCGCATTTTTATATCAGAATATTTAGATATTCTGATCAAAAATCTTCTATTTTTGTATTCTTACTTTAAAATACATTATTTCACCTTTTTTTTAAAAAAAAAAAAAAAAAAATTCAAATCCGCTACATATTTAAGTTTATTGTTTACTGTGACTGAGATTTCTTATCCAAGAGATATTTCTCTGTTATTATATTAACATATTCGTGTACTCATATGAAATATTAAATTAAGACTTCATATAAACGATGACAGAAAAATTCCATGACTGGCATATGTTTTTGTTCCGTCCCAAGAACAATCCTGTAGATATATACCCATCTGTATAATAAGCCTTTGAATGTAATAAAAAAAAAATCTTAAATTCTGATATGACAGCATTTGCAATCTAAGAATACCATGTGAATTTGTCCTTGAAATCTTATATACTAAACATGAGGAAAGCTTCTGATGATAATGAGTGAATTTCTTGCACATTTATTATCCCTAGAAAATAAGTATAGTTAGGAGTGTGTCATATGTGATTGTGCATTCAAATGTATGTAAATTACAGATTCGGTTTGTGAGATTTAAGCAAATCATTGCAATTTCAAAGGAATGTATGGTGCCGCATAAAAATTCGGAAAAGTGTAGGCGCGTATCTAGACATAATCACTGCCGAGTTTTTTGAAGGTTAAATTTAAGTGCGTGAAACTACGTCCATCAGTTTAATCCAGTTACCATTGCGCGGGACTCTTTCACGAGGTTATCAACTATTTTATGGGGTATTCCAATGGCAATTTAAATGTTATCAAAGTCTAGAACTAGTTTGTAAAATAGGTCTCCACGGAGCCTTAACTACCCCGGAATAAAATAGAAGTTTTTGTTTAATGAGTGTATCTATCTCTTTAATGCCGAATTAATCATTATTATACATAAACGTAATTTTCCTTATTTTTTTTTTTATTATTATTCCTCTGAATTGCCGATCCCTTATGCATAAGAAACTTCATTTGCAATGCAGAAAAAATCTTTTCAAGGATTAGTAAATAATCCATCATGGCAGCCTTACAAGTAAACAACACCATGTCAAAAAATTATGATCGATTAATTTAGATATTTATTAAACAATATGATATTAATAATGTTTTGCTTTTGATGGGAAGTGTTGAAAATATCTTAAAAATCGTCCATTTATTTTGCTGTAATGACATTTCGTCCTTACTTGATAACGGTTGATTGTTTCAAGTCACGACATTGCCAGTTTTTGTATAATCATACATTGAGTGGATATTTTCTGTTAATTCAATTAACTTTTTAATTTGCGGAAAATCCAATGCCGACAGAAAAGAAAAAAAGAAAAAAAAAAAAAGGAAAAAAAAAACCAGTAGGATGAAAAGAACCTATTTTATTAGGAAAAAGTGATTAATATGAAACGTGATATGAATATCAACATAATTTTGTAGGTTTTAGTATCTGGGGTGTGAATTTAATGTATACAATCATATAAATCAAAAATTGATAGACGTTTTTTGTGTGTGTAAAATTAAATGTAAGTAATGTGGGAGGTTGTGAAACAGATTAAATATATAACTATTACTAAAAATTTATGAAATATCGGGGCAGTATTAAATATTTTGATCTATAAAATTTAGAAAATAATCTAATTTTGAAATTTCAGTGATGAAACATGCAATCAGATACAATTTTTTCAAAAGTTTTTCTCAAATATTTCATTATAAGTCAATACAGTTGAAAAAGTATCATAAATTCAAATAGTAAGTATTTAAGTACAAAAAATAATAAATATGTTATCTCATAACGTTAGAATATTAATTCTGAAACTATTAAATATGAATGTTGTATGTTATACTTTGTGGTTGTTATTTTTTTTCTGTTATTTATAGGTAATTAACATTTTAATTTAATAAGGAGCAATGAACATTTGAATTTAATATTATGAATATGTGGCCAAATGGAGTGCAATACTTCAATAATTAGCTTCAAATTATAATTTGAACATCGAATTATAATAGGAATGCAGTCTTTAAATATCACATTCATCTCATAAATTTTGTAGACATTTATAGACATTTGTTATAATATCAGTATGGAAAACTTAATAATTACATTTTATATATTGTATATATTTTATATATAGATCACTCGTAAGATACTATAAAATAGGAGTTTGTTGTATATTCTTATAATAAGATTTTAAATTCATTGATGTTTTTTAGTAAATGATTAATTCAAAAGAAAAAAAATGTTCTGTATTATATAATCCGAATTCAGATATATTTGTTTCAAGTAAGCAACACGGAATTTTTCTAAATTTTTTCATATATTTTTTGTTATAAGACAGCAAATATAGCTTTGCATTATATTTTATAGAACGAAATATTTGTTTCGTGAAAATAAGATTTCTTTTTGTGATTATTTTTGTTGAAATATGCTGTTGAAAAACAAAATATTCCACTGAAGAAAAAAAAAATCCGTGTAACTTAATTACAAAATAACGCATTCCGACCTTCGTGGTTATTATGCAGGTTTGGAAAAATATTACACGAAATGATTATTTTATTCAAAATAAAGAATATTAGTTTAATATATATAACGTTCTGCATTGATTAAGTTGTTCTAGAAACATTCATAATTTTCTGGAACGAAATGTTTTGATCAAAAATTTTGCAAAAGATTAGATTAATATAATGTAGTTCACATTTTTCCTACAACAGGAATGGTTATTTGTCCTTGAAACTGCTCCCATTACTAGAGAATATAAAACCCGATTTAAATTTCCCATATCAACTATTTTTTTTATTTCAATATATAGTTTGACATGCTTAAAATATTTAAAAAAAAAAAAAAAAAAAAATATATTCCAATTAATTTTTTTTTTTTTGAAGAAGTGCGAAGTCTATTTGGCAGTAGTTGGATTCCGAAGAACTCTTTCACTTTTTTTTCTGTTATGCTAAGCTTTTACAAAGTGATCAATCATACTGAGGTGTGTTTCCAATTGTGAATCACATCAATACGCGTTAGTTGTAACTAATCAAATTCGTAATAACTCTTACAGACTATTCTTCTTTATACAAAGTCAATATTCAGTATCCTTATTTGAATGACATTTACCGAATAACAACTCTGTGGGAACCAAAGAAAGAAAAGTCCAAATATAAGCAATTTGAAGGGTAAGATTCAAAAATGATAATTAAAGTGGCGAAAATGTTTATATAATAGGAAACATTTATTTGGGAACCGTGATAATCGGAAACCACGTTAAAATTCTTATTATTTTCTTGATATTTCAATTTCTTGAGCAATGATAAACATATACACATATAGAACGCATTTAAATAAAGATATAAATTATTTCATTCTAAATTGAAATTCCAATTTATTTTATACTTTTTTTTTAATTCCAATTCTGCAATAATTTGCTTTATAGCAATTATCTAAAACATAAAGGGTAACATAAACCAATTCAGTTTAATTTCAAGATAAAATGGGCCAATATAAACAAAGAAATGAATCCGATTTTTAAACCTTTTTTAAGGCACATAAATTATTTGAAAAAGAAAAACAGTATCAATTAACGATGACGTTTGGAATCAAGTCATCAATCAAATAGATTGTAGAAATCAATCATTGATTACTTTCGTAATTTGTTATTAATAGCTAATTATAATTGAAAACTATTAAAGTTCACACTTCTCAAAATTTCTAATAAAACCTTTGCCTTATATGATTAGTGTTAAAAATGTTTTCTGTGGACCACATGTTTGGTATAATTAATTTTCAGATTACTCCTGGTAGGTTCGTCTTAGACAGGTATAATTACTCGTTTCATTTTGTTCCGTTACATTAAGAAGAGCATGCTTTCATAAAATCAAATAATACATTTTTTGCTTCATTTTTGCATTTTTATGTATTTCTTTTGTGATATTTTTCCTTCAGTATTTAAATCTACCAAAGTCTTTCAATCTATTTAAATAATCAATAATTATTAGAGATTCCTATTGAATATACGTAAGAGAAAGAGAGCTATACAAAGTGCTTTATTAATCAGTAAACAATAGATAAGGCCGCTCTCTCTCTCGAATCCCACATAACTCGTCAATCCTAAATTATGATCTATCAATAAAGCCTAGCTTATCAAATCATTCGTTTTGATACAAACACTTCTCATTAACAATAGATTCGTGTCTTAGTTGTTAGACTAAGAATCTTTTCTATTCAAAAGATCAATTATGATGCTTCAATCTAATTTACCAATAACTGTTAAGCTGCCGTTATCCATTATCTCCCTCTTCTTTCTTTAAATTCTATTTTGTTTAAATATTTCTATCTCTAATTCAATTCATTGCACTTGTTCTCTTCATCTAATTTACTAATAACGTTTCGTTTGGGTTGAGAGGAAATTGTTATTTTATGCAATTCTATTTTCTTTTAAGTCCCAGAGGTTAGCGAAGAGAAACTCTCGAACAGCCCTATGTCGCCCATCAGCCAATGCAAGTAAATCTTGGATCCTCAAAACACTAAATGAAACGAAATTACCTTTTATTAACATTTTTACTCATGTCTTATGAAAAACAATTCTTGATTGTATGCTGCACTTTCATCTCATTAATTGTATTCCTTATTGGTATTTTTAGAATTCCTCATAAATATCAGTATCAATACAACCTTTGTATGCTGATTTTTAGAATTATAAATTTGAAAGTGTCTTATGTACTGATTTTTTTTTATGTGTAATGAAGATCGTTCAATAAGTCCTTAGAAAATCCAAGAGATGGCGCTCGTAGCATCGAAAATGGTTTGTTTTTAGTAAGCATCATGACTCACTAGACGGCTGTCTAAGGCTTCGTTATTTCCACCACATGGTATCCTTTTTTTTTTTTTTTTTTTTTTTTTTTTTTTTTGTTGACTGAAGCAAGAAACTTGTGTTTATTTAGAAAAATGAAAAATCGCGCAAGCGGGGATAAAAACATTTATTTTCAAAAGGCTTAAGATCAGGTGAGGCAAAAGAGATCAAAGCTGAATTGGATGGAGTTAATAGCACACCTGCTCCTGTATAAGCAACTGTATAAAATTGGGTAAATGAGTTTAAACGTGGTCGTACATTCACAAAAGGTGAACGTCGTTCTGGATGTCCAGTGGAAGTGTCTGCTTCCGGAATGATTGTCGAATTCCACGATATGATTTGAATTTTCTACGAATTTAAGTGCACCAAATAGTAGAGGCCATCGGCATATTGCAAGGTACAATGTTTTTAATTCTGCACGAAAAATTGGGTGTGAAAAATATTTGGGAATGATAGGTGCCGCGTTTGCTAGATATGAGAAATAAACGCAGTTGTGTTGTCAGCTCTGAGGCTATTTTAGCGTTTTTTCATTAAATCCTGACGAATTTTTGCTGTGTTGTATCTTAACTGTAGGATAGTAAAAACAGTGGGTTTTTGAAGGCGACTGGGCTCCGAAGAAAGCAAAGATGGTGAAATCGGCTGGCCAGGCGATAGCCCCAGTTTCATGGGATACACATGGAATCATTTACACTGAAAGGAAAAACAATAATTGGAAAAGAAAAAACAATAGTTGACGAGTATTATGTGTCGTTATTGCACCGCTTGAGCGAAGAAATCAAGAAAAAACGTTCTCATTTGAAAAAGAAAACTGTCCTTTTCCTTCATAACAATGCACTGATGCACACCTGTGTAGTTCCGAAAGCCAAAATCACGGAATTAAAATTCGAATTATTACAACATCCGCCGTATTCACCGTATTTAGCCCCTGATGACTTTTTTTTTTAAATTTTTAAGCTTAAAAAAATGGATCGGCGGACAGCGGTTTACATCGAACGAAGATGTCATCGCTTAAACAGATGCCTATTTTGAGGACCAGCTGAAATTATACTTTCAGGATGGTCTTAAAAATTTGGAGAAAGCTTGAAAAAGTATATGGAGTTAAAAGGAGATTATGTTAAAAAATTTTAAAAATATATACCAAAAATAATTTGTTTCTCCATCTTTTTCATGACTTATTGAATGATCCTCGTATCTGTCTTTATTAGAACATTACTTTAATCCACGTGTGTTTTGAAAACACCATCAAATCTCTACTCATCCTGGTTATTTAGATATTTCTCTCCATTACAAGCTCTATATAATTGTTACGTTAGGTAATATACAATAGAATAGGCGTTGCCAAAACGTGCCTTGAGAGCCGCATGTATCCCACATAAGTGAGTGATGTGGCTCTTATGAAAAAATAAAATATGTATACAATATATGGTAAACTGAAAACAAATGCCTTAGTAATAAGATATTGAAGTTTTTACAAATTAGTTAAATTAAATTTATCAATATCTAAAAGCAATTATGTTATCTCATTTCTTGTTAGTTCAGAAACTTAATAATGTTATTTAAGATTGTAAGAAATATATAATTACTGTACTGATTCTATTAAACAATTTTGTAAATAAAATTATTAGTAGTTATATTTGTTTGTGGATGCTATGTTGTCTATGTCAGCAGTTATAGTTGACGTAAATTTAGCTATTACTTGTCGGAGCACTTCACACTAGTTTAATTACGTGCAGATCAGTTAAAACAGGTCGATGATTATATTTAATAAATTTAAGTGTGGAATACAAACACTCACAATAATACCAAATACCGGAAACTGAGACTAGTCTCAGCGTACATTCTTTGGTTGTAGGATATTTTTGTTCCAGAACCTGTTTTCAAAACTCAATGATTGAATCTTGGGAAAACTCTGTTGGAGCAAAACTCACAAAATAATATCATATTTTGGTGCAAAAGGAAGTGTAATCTGCGGAAAGTATAATTTTTACATCTGTCAACACTGAATAAAAGGTTCTGGGAAATATTCCTTTCTGAAAACTGGCTTTCAGAAGCAATGTAACTTTGAACCCTACCGATTTATGTTACCCTAATATCTTTGATCCTAATATATATATATATATATATATATATATATATTTTAATATGTTCAATAGAAGATAGATCTCAAACCTTATAATTTTATACGTTATTTTATCATAACTTTTTCCCCGTATCTTGATGTTGTCATGCTTAAGATTACAAATTGAATTTATTTCACTGTGAAGGTTTAATCTGAATAACAAGCACTTCTTCCAGTAGTACAGCTTAATAAAGAAACTGATTAGCTTGAAACTGGTTAAGACCTATATTAAAAATTCAAATTTGATTTGCCTCTGCACGCGATCATACGGTTTAAGTATTTTCCTATGAAAGAAAATATCCAGAATTTAGAGGGACTTTCTCAATGACTTCTTTAATAACAAGAAACGGTCCGATGGTGACATCAAAATCATGATTTTGCTAGATTTTGATTATTTGTGCTTTTGAATGTTCTCTAGGGATATACAGGAAAAGTAAAGGAAATTTTGCTATCATATGTTGTAAGGAAGCACAAGTTACATGTACCTCTATACGTGAACAATAGGTTCCAGTCCCTTGAATAGTCGATTGATGCATCTTCAAATATATATAATATAAATAGAGGGATATTTATAAAAAAACGAGGCATTAAAGATTCAACCTTGTCTGCCTTATGGACAATTCAACTGTGTATCGTAATTAATTCCAATGTTATTGCTGTTTCATATATCAACTTGAAATCAGAAATACAAGAAGACGGTTTGCTTACAAATTTTCGACGAAAATCAAACCCTATCAAAAATTCTGATTGCTCTATTGAATAACTGATTCTAATCGCTACAGCTATGGCTACCAGAGACAGAATTTTAACGCAGAAATGTTTTAACATTAACCACATATGACGTGCATATTATTCATGAAATATTTATATTCTTTTACCACTCGTCCAAGTTATTGAAACTAGTAATCTTGTTTATACGCATTTCAAGGGAGATTTTAAGTTGTAACAACTCCCATTTCCTTGCCTATTCTGTTTTCTTTCATACTGTTTGGTGTCGTTGAACGGTCTCGCTACAAGTGTAAAAAGAACAACAAAGAAGCGTTCTATACTCAATAGAATGTAATAAATGAATCAGCAAGAAAATGTTTCCGACGGAACAAGAAGGTATTGTCTTGATTTTTACGATGCCCTGACGTGATGAGAATAATGTAATTTACATGCATTGTGACTAAAAATTAATCCTATGTTACCAGTAGAATGAACACACTATACGTCTAAGTAAACGTTAAAATTTTATTGCTCTTCATCAATAGTTAAATGGTGTTAATTACAGAAAGTTCATATAGAGATAATACCATAAGTTACATTTCGATAGATACATTGGGACTAATCTCCATATTCAAATATTCACCTTCAGGATCCCATAAAATTTCCAAGCCCATTCAGTGCTTGAGACAATGAACAAAAAGTTGCCAAATGCCACTTGTTTTGTTGCTTCGCCCCGTGATACCAAATCTGAATCGAAATACACCAGTTACAAAAAGCTTTGACCTTCTACACCATATAACAACGTGTCCACCTACGCCGAGTCCGAGTGGTCATATTGTAGCCTACTCCTCGAAAGGAAGCGTGGGATGCTTTGTACGTGTTTTATAACAAGTCTTACCTTGATCTCTTTTTCATAACACTTGCCAATTCATTAGACAGGTTTGTTTCTTCCGTAAACATTTATCATTCCTTATCCACTTCACAGGATGTGGAGTGAGTGAATGGAAGCGATTTCTTTCTGTATTTTCGTAGCAAGAATGCTCTTTCTTTATTCAAAAAGGATAAATCGTACGTGAAAGTTTTCGAAAATTAGGATGAAAAATAAGATTATTTTTTAAAAAAATCAAGGTCTGTTTAATGATTGGCGAGTAGATACTTGATAAATTTATGGCATGCGATGCCATAAATTTATCAAACTTACTCAACAGATTGTTCGCAACAGAAGTTAGCATTGAAATTGTCTTTTACGATGGATGTGTCTTATGCGTCATCTTATCTAATGAATCAAATATTGTAAGATTTTTATATCAATAAAACATCTTAATAAACCCAAAACGTGGCAAAATACATTTATACATTTTGTCACGCTTCAATGTTTCTTCAACTCAATTTTCTTATCATACGTAAGGAATTGTTATGTAAATATGTTTTATCTGGATTAGCATTGCACTTTTTGAATTTCCACTGCGATTTACGCAATAAATGTTAGACCTCGTCTATATTTAAAATGTACACACATTAACGCAATATAGCAATCTTCAAATTACACAGTACAATCGTCTATTATTGAATTTGTTTGATTGTTTAACTTTTCAGAGATCTCACCTAGTTATTGTTACCTATATGTTTACTATTTTAAATGAGAGTGTTTTCCACGAGAAAATTTGAAACCCAGTTCAAATTTCAAATGCTACACGCAACTTTCCTTACAAGACAATAATCTTTAGTTTGATTAATTCTAAAATTCTTTACTACGCAATTTCTTCATTTATCACGTTAATGCGATTTATATTATCATACATATTTTTTACTTACGTATAAGGATGAAGAACAAAAGAACAAGTTATTCCTTTGAAAGATAGGAAATTCGTAATCACTCAATTTCTACGTAAAGCTGTTTACTTTCAGGAGCTAAAATCAGTTCTTTTCTCGTCAAACCTCTCATCTGTTCTCTCTTCGCAATCTATTCATCAATTCTCTTAGCTTCGTGATATGTTCATATGTTCTTTTCGCCTTGCAGTCAGTTCATCTGGTCTTTGTACATCGTATTCTGTCCATCTGTTCTTAAAGAGCTCATTTTTCTTTTTCGTTGTCAGATTCCTATTTTTATGTGATACTTTATAGCATACAGTTTCAGATGAAAAAGGAATGAAATGTATGATCGTAAAAAGAATAGAATTCCAAATATATGGCGAATAAAGTGAGATACCAGTTTGTCTAATATTTGCGCAACCTATCCATAGAGCGAATAAGAAATCTCACTTCATATAGTAATTCAGTAGTCTTTCCATAGTTGAGTACGAAAAAAATATTATTCAGATAATGTTAACTGTATTCCATTTGCTGCCTACAAACCATACGTTTTGTAATCTCTTAACTTTTTCCCTATCATCTGTTCAATTATTATCCACATTTATTAACACTGAGATATTTCATGCTTTTGGAATTACAATTTTTATGCAGTGTTGTCGATTGAAATGAGAATATTCAAAATCAAAATAAAATTTATTAAAAATATTATTTAAATAATTATAATATGTCATATAAGGGAGCTATATAATTGTGTGTGTCTGGTATGATATTATTTTTAAATAATATCTAAACACATATTTAATTTATTATTTACTTAATTATGATAACATTTTGAAGGCAAAGTATTTTTCTCTTTATGACATCCTTCAACAAAGCCATTTTTTTTTGTATGCATAAAAAAACTTTTGAAGAGTATTGATTTTTAAAATGCCACGTGTTGTATTAAATTCTCAATGGAAATTTTTTCCCCTAAAGTGATTTTTTATGGATGAAAAAATATATATAAAATTTTAGTTTTCGTAAATTTAATTAAATTTGTTCTTCTTTACATGTATTATACATACGTGAGAAAGTAAATTATGTACATTTGTTTGCGTTTGCTATTCATGTATTGATGTTTGAGTTTTTAAAGAACAGTTGATCAAAAGAATAAGCTACAAATAATTATATTGATTAGAATAAGAGCAGGAAAGAACTTTTCATTTAAAAGGACTTATCCTATTCTTATTCTGACAAAATAACATTATATTTTTAAAAACCGTAATTTTATTCATCTTTTGTAATTATTCGATCACAAAGGACTAAAATGTATAAAATAAATTTAAAAATTTGATTAATTTATTTTAAATATAAATTGACTCAAAAGTGAGTCAATTTATATTTAAAAAAAGACATTCATACATTTAAAGTAATTGTTCCACTACTGAACACTACATTAGAATTATTTATAATTTACAAGTTATAAAACATTTCAAAAATAGTTTTTCCGATTTTCAAGTAACTCTTTGACATTTTAAAAACTTCTTCGTGAAAAGTACAATGGTTCTTGTGATTAAAACAGTTTCTAATATAGTTTTTGATAATATCTTTTGATTTAAATGCTTTCAAACTTCAAGATATATTAAAAATGAGCATAATTCTTTAGTTTAAAATCTAGAATGCTATAAATTTTAAATGTTTTAGATACGTTGGATTTCATCCAATCATAAAACATTTGTGAGATTGTAATCTTGTACGCAATTTTTAATATGATTATTTTTAATAAGTTTAGATAAATTAAATTAGGTTTAAAATTATTGTTTTGTATTCAATATATTATTAATTGATTTTACGAGCATAAAACACTATATCATTACCTCGTTTTCGAAAATTTTTTTTCATGCTCACCAAAATTAACTTCAGACTAATTCATTCATGATGCAGACTTGCACTAAGTTGAGAGGGGGAAAAAATCTTGTTTCTAACCTCATCATATAAATATCATCATAGATGTTGCCAAACTACTTTGGTCTCAATTATCACACCTAAGATCCAAAATGACAAATGGTAAACCTTAATAAGATTTTCAAACAGTAATTATCTGCCGGAGATAAGGTAGAAATAACACTCAAGGGCAAATTATTGGCTCCAGTCAGGTGCCATCTAATCTTGCCTATATCTTGTGATTAGAGTAAACCTTAAGATGACAAACGAGACAGGTAACAGTTCAGACTAACTCACATATTGTGAAAATCAAGATATTCTAAGCTTTTTTTTTTAAATGAGAAGATAGACAGTTGAAAAAGATATTTTTATTACTCTTATACAAATTTAAGTGGTCCTAATAATTGAAATCCTGATCAAATCCTATTTTAATACAATGGATAAAATAAGTAACAGAATATTATCAGAAACAATAAATATTTAATTGCTCATGAATTTCTGTTATGCTGATTTAATTAACGCATGTCAAACTTCAATAATCTTTGGTGATTTATAATTTTGTTCATTATTCAATCGTTGATAATTTTGATGGTGATTTAGTTCCATTCGTTCTTTAAAACTTGGTAGTGACATATAGTTTCGCTATAGCAGCCTTCGAGCCAATCGAAAGTAACATAATTATTTTAGTTTCCTAATTTGTTTCATTATGCTCCGAAGATTTCCTTCATTTCCGTTGATTTTCTTTTTTTATAAAAACCCAAAACCGCTGAATAGACGAATATTACGAAATTTCTCAAAAATATCTAGCAGCATCACGATTCAAACCTTATTCGTTTTTGAATAATGAAATCTGTAAAAAAAATCTTAAAATAATTCAAATAATATTTTTCAATTATCTCTATGCGAAAAATATGATCTAAAATAGTACTATATATTAGTTTTATTTATAATTTTTTTGGTCTTACAACAAATTTAATGGTCGAATGAAAGAAAAAGAGTAAAAAAGTCATTTGCTTTCCTCGCACAATTTCCCCCCGTTTATTGTTCTATCTATCATTAAGGAATAAAGCTAATCAAATTCTTTGTTTCATAAAATTTTTTAATGAAACAAACGTAAACTGTAATGTTATGTTTGAAAACTAAAATAAACGTATTGTTGAAAATTAATTACATCTCTATCACGTAATATATATATATATATTTATATCTATATATATATATATATATATAT